>CAUYLG010062716.1:0-71952 GCA_963573385.1 Cacajao melanocephalus | reverse complement strand
TGCTTTCCTCCCCTTCACCTATATCTGGCATTTCTTCCCATGCTATCTCTCCCCAACTCCCCACCTCCCACTGTCCCTCCCCTATTTCCCCCCCAACAGACCCCAGTGTGTAGTGCTCCCCTCCCTATGTCCATGTGTTCTCATTGTTCATCACCCACCTATGAGTGAGAACAAATTTCTTATTTTTAAAACGAAAGTTAAGACACATTGTACATGGGACCAGAATACTTTAAAATTTAGAATAAGAATCACGAACTTTTAAAGCGTTAGGGTTGGCAGGAACCTTAGAGTTTAATTATTCTGTGTTAATGCTCCCTGCTGAATTTTCTTGACACCACCCTTGACAAATGCTCTCTTAGCCTTTCTTTGGGCATTATCCCCTCAATGGCACCACATTTCTTCAGCATACAGGTCAGATTGTTAGGCCCTCTATAAGAACCCAAGTTAATGGGTTCTTACAGAATGATAATGTCCCCATATCACTACTGTTCACAGATCTGCATCCTAGATTCAAGAAATAAACAATGTTATGGTCTATGAGCAGACACAGTCTATGTCCATAGAATTTCAGATTGTCCCTCAAGAAGGGGTGAAAAACAGTCAAGAATACTTTGATATTAAACACAATGTTTATCTCTTTCAGATCTATTCATAAGTATTCAATGATTCTGGAAGAAGAGCATGCCAGGGAAAACAATACATTTCTCTTATGAAACCAGAATTGAAATGGGGTGGCATATATACATACCTGTACCTATGTACTAATTTGTTGAATCAGTGTTTATTAAGTATATACTGTATTCAAGACTTTATGGTCAGAAGAAAAGTTACAAAGACAAAGGCGTCCAGCACTCAACAGGCTAGTTTACAATTCAATAGAAGAAATTTTCAGGGCCCTAGCATCACAAAGATATATCCAAATTAGGTTAAGACTTTAAAAGTACTGCTTAGAGAAAACAGAAACTGCACCCCTTCCTTATGCTTTATTCAAAAATTAACTCAAGATGGGTTGAAGGCTTATATGTAAAACCCCAAACCATAAAAACCCTAGAAGAAAACCTAGGCAATACCATTCAGAACATAGGCATCGGCAAAGACTTCATGACTAAAACACCAAAAGAGATAGCAACAAAAGCCAAAATTGACAAATAGGATCTAATTAAACTAAAGAGCTTCTGCACAGCAAAAGAAACTATCATCAGAGTGAACAGGCAACCTACAGAATGGGAGAAAATTTTTGCAATCTATCCATCTGATAAAGGGCTAATATCTACAATCTACAAGGAACTTAAATTTATAAGAAGAAAACAACTCCATCAAAAAGTGGGTGAAGGATAGGAACAGACACTTCTCAAAAGAAGACATTTATGTGGCCAAGAAACATGAAAAAAAGCTCATCATCACTGGTCATTAGAGAAATGCAAATCAAAACCACAATGAGATACCATCTCATGCTAGTTAGATTGGCAATCATTAAAAAGTCAGGAAACAACAGATGCTGGTGAGGCTATGGAGAAACAGGGACACTTTTACACTGTTGATGGGAATGAAAATTAGTTCAGCCATTGTGGAAGACAGTGTGGCAATTCCTCAAGGATCTAGACCAGAGATGCCATTTGACCTAGCAATCCTATAACTGGGTATATACCCAAAGGATTATAAATCAGTCTATTATAAAGAAACATGCACACATATGTTCATCGCGGCACCATTTACAATAGCAAAGGCCTGGGACCAACCCAAATGTACATCAATGATAGACTGGATAAAGAAAATGTGGCACATATACACCATCGATTACTATGCAGCCATCAAAAAGAATGAGTTCGTGTCCTTTGGAGGGACATGGATGAAGCTGGAAACCATCATTCTCAAGCAAACTAACACAGGAACAGAAGACCAAACACTGCATGTTCTCACTCATAAGTTGGAGTTGAACAATGAGAACACATGGACACAGGGAAGGGAACATCACACACTGGGGCCTGTCAGGGGGTTGGAGGAAAGGGGAAGGAGAGCATTAAGACAAATACCTAATGCATTTGGGGCTTAATGCCTAGATGATGGGTTGATAGGTGCAGCAAACCACCATGGCACAAGTATACCTGTGTAACAAACCTGCACATTCTGCACATGTATATTAGAACTTAAAGTTTTTTAAAAAAAGGATTGCTTAGTTCTCTTACTAGCATTACAGCAACTTTAGAGCAGACACACAGAGGTGTGCTCAGAGTCAGTCATTGAAGGTGCTGTGTCCTGAACAAGCACTCATCCACGTCTCTGTACACTTGACCTCACTTGTGTTCTATCAACCAAAACATGGAAAAGATTCATCTGAAGAGAGCAGGCGTCTAACAAGGGGAAATGACGAATTTTAATTACCTGCTGTTTCCATGCTTCATAAACCTTTTTTTAAAACTTATTTAAAGCCAAGCAACATGGAACAAAAAGCCCTGAATTCAACTGATTTTAAAGAGATGCAGAACTTGCTGTGACAAACTGGAGCTACCAGCTGGCAGGCAGTGCAGCCCCACTGAGTAAGGCACTAGGAGGAGAAATCACTGTGGAACCACTAGGGGGGGCCACAGCTCCAGCGAGTAGAGAGAACTCCTTCTGACACACTGGAGAAAGTCACATGGATGCTTCCTGCTGCTTTAATTTTGTTCTTTGAAACTCTTAACCACGGAATTTTGCCTCTTCTCCCAAATAGCCACTAACAGGAGAGCACCTAGTACTGCAATTGTACATTAAGAATAATCATTAGAAACAAAAGGATATCAAATGAAACCAACCGAGGTCCCCATGAAGGGCCAGAAAATTTAGGAAATCTACATATATGTGTCTCAATCTATCCTTTTCATTCTGTTATAAATTTTATCATGGACACAATATAAGGGATGAATGGGGCTGAAAACTACTCTGTACCTGATTAGGGAGTGAAGATGCCATAGCAGGGAAAGGAGATCAGTGATGGGGGCAGATTCACACCCCAGCTCTGCTTCCCCACCATCAAAAGGCTTCAACACAGCAAACTGTATGCTGTGGACTGGGGTAGGGAATGTTTTAGAAATGAGAGGAATTTAGACTAGCTGTGTGTCTCTCAGTCCAAGAAGGAGACCTATAGAGAACTAGCATTCAGAAAAAAACAATTAATATACAATGAACCCAACCTTCTGAAAATTCTAAGTATAAGATGGGAACCTATAAAACAACAAGATACAGAGCTCTAGTCCCATTATGCAAGTGTTAACATTACAAAAGCACTCTCACTTTTTTCTCATAATTATTATTTTTTAAATTTAGATTCAGGGGGTACACGAGCATGTTTGTTCCATGGGTATATTGTGGAGTGGTGGGGATTGGGATTCTGGTATACCTGGCACCGAACTATTGAACACTGTATCCAACAGGTAATCTTTCAACCCTCTCCCTCTCCTTCCTTTCCCCTTTTTGGCGTCCCCAGTGTCTATTATTTCCATCTTTATGTCCATGTGCACCCATTGTTATAAATGAGAATACGCGATATTTAATTTTCTGCTTCTGAGTTAGTTCACTTAGGATAATGGCCTCTAGCTCCATCCATGTTTCTGCAAAGGAGATGATTTCATCCTTTTTTTTAAGGCTACATAGTATTCCATGCTGCACATATACCACATTTTAAAATCCAGTCAACCATTGATGGGCACTTAGGTTGGTGTATAACTTTGCTATTGTGAATAACACTACCACTTTATCAAAGGATGCATTTATTGTAGGATTTCACTTGAAAGAAATCCTGCCAGTGCATTTAAAAAAGGTGAAATTACCAAAATTTTAGAAACATAATTTTTCAGTAATATGTTTATGGCCTAGTGACATACTAAAAACAGAGGTAAAAGTATAATATTTCTAAGAAACAAATGCCATTATCATTAATTTTTTCTAAGGTTAGCTTTGTGTGTTATATGATTATCTCATAATAGTGATGTTAAAATATCAGATGTAAGACGTTTCAATTTAAACTTGGGCATTGGAGGAGCAAAACACCAATCAATTGTAAAAGAAAATATGACAGACATATCAAAGTCAAGCTTACAAGCAATGGGGAAAATATCTGCTCAAATTATTTCTCCTTTGTTTTTAAACAGTTAATTTTTCAACAATATAACTATTTAAATTTAAAGTTTCCAACTGTATTGTTGAACTAGAAATTGCTGAGATCTTCAAAAATATTTATCAAGAAAAAAATGTATATAAACCATACACTAAATAAAGCTATAGATATATATTCTGGGAGGAGTGTTTGAGTCTCAGGTTAATCACCTGTGCTTTAGACTGAAGGCAACAAGAACTCTAAGAAAAGACAGAATATGTGGGAGTGGAAAGGCCCATGGATACAAAAACAGCATTTGCTCCAACCCCTAGGCAATCAGAGTGCCAAGCCTACAATGCCTTTGGCAGTACATCTGCAGAGTTTAAGTCTCACACTGAAGTGACCTAGAGGTGCAGTTTCACATAGCCCTGGGGAAGGCTGACATCCAGCAGAGGAGTCTGCTGTGAATGGTGAGGGTGAAGTTGAGCAGCTGGGCCCCACTCCCTTGTTTCCAATCCAGCCCAGGTTTATCTGTTTATATACTGGGCTTCTCAGTGTGATTTTATTTGAAAGAAAGTGGTTTGTTTTTTTTGTTTTGTTTTGTTTTGTTTTTTTGCTAAAAAAATATGAATTAGGAGGATTTGAAAGTGCCAAAAAGGTTATCTCTGGGTGATTTTTATCTTTTGGATCATTCGTGGTTATTGTTCTATTTTTGCTTTCTATATCTTTCACATTTTCAACAATAAAAATGTATCACTTGTGCAATTAAAACACATGCAAAGTTACATTAAAATAAAAGAATAAGCTTTGCCTACTTCTCCAAAAAAAAAGTGCTGAAAACAGGCTTTCTGCTGGGATTGTCGAATTTTGAATGCACGTTGCAGTTTTCAAACATAAAGCACAGCTGTTTTGTCTCTTACCCTGAAGCTGTGAAGAAGGGGAAAGATTTTTGAAGGCAGGAACAGTAAAAGACTGTTGAGAAAAGTGGCTGCTATTTCTAGGCTTAAGTCTCCTGACAACTGTGTTCTTAGGAGTAATGCCTTCTTACATGGTCTTAGCAGGATTGATGAGTGATGAATACACAAGTTTTGTGGGACCCAAAGTCAACAGAGACCAGAAGAAGTTTGAGACAAAGCAAAGAATCATAGCAGGCCAGAGAGATGTTACAGACAGTTTACTGCAGTCAGTGGTGTCTAACGGTCAGTGTAGCTAAGTGACCCACAGAGATCTGCAAGAAGGTAGGACCAAAGAGGTCACTAGGTTTGCAGCCTTGCAGGTAAGGATGAGGTTCCTGAGATATGAGAGGGTCCCAGACCTCAGGGATTACAGCTGAGGAAAAAGTGCAGCTTCAAGGAACAGTTACAAAGAGCAAAAGGTGAGCATAGTCAGCAATTGGTTGGCACAGAAAAACTACAGACTGATTAAAAATGAGTACTGGACATTGGGGGTTAGAAATGATTTAGAGGTGCAATGCTCTAAAGTAAAAAAAAAAAACTAATTGTAATTTAGTTTTAAACAAGTGTAATTTAGAAACAAAGCACAATAGATAAAAAGAATGGGCATAGCTTCATGACTAGATCCCTGGGGAGTGTTCCCCGTTCAATGGATCAGGCAATTCTGCAATGCATGAATTTATTGAAACAGAGATACACCACAGATGTAAATAACAAAAATAAGAAATTCATAAGAAAGGCACAAAAGCATACACATTGGAAACTGGATTTCAGCCCGCGTAGAGAGAACCTGCATAGGTGTCACAATCAACGTATATCTAAAGCAATGATTCCCAAAGTGTGGTCCCCAGATGAGCATCGCCAGCATCACCTGGGAGCTTGCTGGAAATGCACACTCTCAGCCCCTGCTTAAGACCTACTGGATCATAATCTCTAAGCTGTGAGGCCTAGGAATCTGTTTTAAAAAGGCTACCAGGTGATTTTTATGCATGTTACATTTTGAGAATTGTTGATCCAAAAATATTAAAATCACCAGAAAAGGCCACCTATCAAACAAAGTGAACACGAGAATGACCAGCAAAAGATGATGCCAAATGGAGCCAATCAAGGATTGAGAGTCAACCTTAACCCATCCATGGCTGGAATTCTTACCAATCTCCCATCCTAGTTCAAGTCCACATTGTTTCTTGCCTGGAATACTTCCACAATAGCTGGGATGGCCATCTGTCCTGGTTTGCCCAAGGAAGTCCTGGTTTGGAGCTGTGGTTCTAGTGTAATAAAAGGCCCCATTATACTCTCAAAATTGTCTAGGTTTAGAATACAATTGTATGGCTGACGTAGCAATAGCCTCCTCACCATTTTCCCTGCTTCTGCTTTTGCCTATCTCTAAAACGTTCTCTTCACAGAAGCTAATAATGTAAATTGTTGATGTTACTCCTCTCCTTCAAAGCCCTTCCATGACTTTTCGTTGCTCTGAGATAGAACTCAGACCCTTTCCAATGGCCCTCAGTGCTTATAGTCCCATCTTCTTCTTGTTCCATGTTCCTTCTTGCCTTCTTCGTTCTGAGTAAAGTGGCCTCCTGTCAGTACCTTGAGAATCCATGTTCATCTGACCTTAAGACCTCTGCACATGCCGAGAAGGACAGTCCTTCTTCCTGGACTGTCCAATCTCCCTCCCTCTGCCAGTGTCATGTAGTCTCTTCTTTTACTTAGTAATATTCTGAATGATTTCTCAAATACTCTTTGAAAGAATTATTTTAATGACTGCATGGTTTGCAATCATGATCTGCCTTAATTTAGCTGTTACCTAATATTGTACAGGTTGGATTGCTCCCTATTTTTTACTGTTATTAAGGAAGCTATAATTATAAATTAGTTATGGTTCTTGGTTGCAACCGACGCAAACTACCTTAGGAAAAAAGGGAAATTTAGTGGAATGATATTGAGACTTCTCCATAAATGAAATAAGTCTTAAACAATGAAATTACACAGAAGGCAGTGATAGAAGAATAAGTGAGACCCTAAACTAATTAAAGCTACAGATATATATTTTGGGGGGAGTGTTTGAGTCTCAGGTTAATCACCTGTGCTTTAGACTGGAGGCAACATGAACTCTAAGAAAAGATGGAATATGTGGAAGTGGAAAGGCCCATGGATACAAAAACAGCATCTGCTCCAACCCCTAGGCAATCGGAGTGCCAAGCCTAGAATGCCTGTGGCAGTACATCTGCGGTGTTTAAGTCTCACACTGAAGTGACCTAGAGGTGCAGTATATGAATGTTATATTTCTTGCTATCTATCTATCTATCTATCTACACACACACACACACACACACACACACACACACACACAGGGAGAGATATATATACAAACATACATAAATGCACACATACATACGTGCACGTATACATATGTATTAAAACTCTCACTTATCTTTTCTTCCCTGTGTATTCAGCATCACCCTTTCTCTCTAGAAAAGACTCTCTCTACATGGCTGCTAATGCTCTCAAATCATGGCTCCTACCACCAGCCAGAGATACTGAATCATACTCTCTCTTACCTGACTAGCAAGTTGGGCTAAAAACCAGACAAGTTTGGAATTGCACCATCCTTTCAAAATTCCCCAAGGAAGGGCTCAGATTGGCTCCATTTGGGTCAAGTACCTGCCCTTGGGACAATCAGCGATGACTGCATTTGTACAAACCCCATGGTTAACAAGGAGTATGAAGCCCAGAAAAAGGAGGTGGTTTCTCCCAGAACATGGGCAGAGAGATGGTAAACAAACACAATTATAGATATCTACTATAGACAATGATATTTGTAAAGCTATGGAGTGGGGGGAGATTTTTTAAAAATCTCATGCATACTTTTAAATAATAAAGACATAAACGAAAATGGTTTTAAAACCCATAATTTTAATCTCTTAACCCTTTCATTTTTTCTATTTCATTCAAGTATTTTTCCACATGCATAGTTTTAACTACACAATTTTGAATAGTTACATTCAAATTAAACATAAAATTACATATTAAAGCTTTTGTCACTTACCATTTCATCAAACATTTGTTCGTGTCTGCCTTGTGGTCCCTGTGTGTTTCTCTTATCTCATTATTCAAACAGTATTTGTGCACTGCACTACCACTACTAAGAATAATGGCTAAAAGTTGAATGCAGTTTTCTGGGCACTATCCTAAGCACATTATATAATTTTAATGTTTTAAATACTTAATTTTGATTCATCTGCTTGAGTACTGACTTATGAGGTAGGTGCAATCTTTTGGAATAGGAAACTGAGGCAGAGAGAGGTTGAGCTCCATATGCTAGTAAGTGGTAGGATCAATCTTCACGAGCTCAGCTCTAGATTTACAAAGCAACACTTGGATGAAGCAGGAAAACACATACACGCTCCTGACTCCCTGAGATCACGTCTATTTAGATCTGAATATATCTTATCCCATCTTTTAAAAATTTGCATTCTTTGCATTCTTCTTACACGGTTAAAATTATACCATAAGGTAAATGGCAAATACTTGGCAGATACTGCAGCATTCCCTACCCTGATCCCCATTTCACCCCAAAAACCACAGCCCACTTCAGCGTCTGTCCATACCATTCATTCCTGCTCCATTCTTTGAGGCCCAGATGTGGCCTGAAAAATCCATCTGGGAAAGAAGCAGCACTCCCAGTCAATTCTAGCTGACATGGGCGATAAACCTCCCTACAATTTCTGTATCACATATCATAATTCCTGCATTTCCTCACATTGTTAAAATCCCTTTAAGAACATCTTTTGAAGCAGAATGTTTCTTTCATTTCCTAAATACGATCATTTAAGTCATTCTCAATATTTTTGCCATTATAAATAGTATATAGCTGTTTTAAAATAATACATAATGCTATAATGAATAATGTAAATTTTAACTTTATTTCAGGTTTTTTCCTTAGCACAAATTCTAATGGAAAAAATAAGTGCCAGACCTTTTACATCACAACATTCCCAATCTTCAGTTTTCCATTTTCTCTTATTTCTCGGTCAGATCTATTATGGGGGGTAGGGTTGGGGGACTAGGGAGGAGAGAGAGACAAAGAGGGGAGATGTGTATGAATGTCATAGGGGGAGGGGGCTGCTTCTTCCTTCTTCCTGATGGCACCAAGGAAACACTCCCAGCCCCTCTTCCATACCCTCACCTACTCTTCCCTGGGTAGCAGTGGAAGTGGAACAGCAATGCAAGTTGGGCAAAAAAGACTACACAGGTTTGGAACTGCACCATCATTTCTGAACCAAGCCCACCTTCAGGAAATAATTGTTCTGTTAGGTCCCTCCATGTTGAATGTTGACCAGGACAGGCACTCACATAGGGAAGATACATCTGAAGATAGCTGTTGAGTCCTAGGGGTCAGTTAGGAAAGCCAATATTTCATAGATATAAGACACATTCTCCAATATGAGCTTTATCAGATTATAAGGGGAGGATTTCAGTCCATCTGCCCAATCCTGACTGTCTCTCAATTGGTTCAGAACCACCAACAGTGTAAAAGTGTTTCTATTTCTCCACATTCTCTCCAGCATCTGTTGTCTCCAGATTTTTTAATGATCACCATTCTAACCAGTATGAGATGATGTCTCAATGTGGTTTTGATTTGCATTTCTCTGATGACCAGTGATGATGAGTATTTTTTCATATGTTTTTTGGCCTCATATATGTTTTCTTTTGAAAAGTGTTCATATCCTTCACCCACTTTTGAATGGGTTTATTTGTTTGTTTCTTGTAAATCTGCTTTAGTTCTTTGTAAATTCTGGATATAAGTTCTTTGTCAGACGGGTAGATTGCAAAAATTTTTCCCATTCTGTTGGTTGCTGGTTTGCTCTAATGATTGTTTCTTTGCTGTACAGAAGCTCTGAAGTTTAATTAGATCCCATTTGTCTATTTTGGCTTTTGTTGCCAATGCTTTTGCTGTTTTAGTCATGAAGTCCTTGCCTATGCCTATGTCCTGAATGGTTTTGCCTAGGTTTTCTTCTAGGATTTTTATGGTATTAGGTCTTATGTTTAAATCTTTAGTCCATCTGGAGTTAATTTTAGTGTAAGGTGTCAGAAAGGGGTCCAGTTTCTGCTTTCTGCACATGGCTAGCCAGTTTTTCCAACACCATTTATTAAACAGGGGATCCTTTCCCCATTGCTTGTTTTTGTCAGGTTTGTCAAAGATAAGATGGCTGTAGATGTGTGGTATTGCTTCCGAGGCCTCTGTTCTGTTCCATTGGTCTATATCTCTGTTTTGATTACTGTAGCCTTGTAGTATAGTTTGAAGTCAGGCAGCGTGATGCCTCCAGCTTTCTTCTTTTTGTTTAGGATTGTCTTGCCTATACGAGCTCTCTTTTGGTTCCATATGAAGTTTAAGGTGGTTTTTTCCAGTTCTGTGAAGAGGATCATTGGTAGCTCGATGTGAATAGCGTTGAATCTATAAATGACTTTGGGGAGTATGGCCATTTTCACGATATTGATTCTTCCTAATCAGGAGCATGGAATGTTTTTCCATCTGTTTGTATCGTCTCTTATTTCCTTGAGCAGTGGTTTGTAGTTCTCCTCGAAGAGATCCTTCACATCCTTTGTTAGTTGTATTTTTACATATTTTATTCTCTTTTTAGCAATTGTGACTGGGAATTCACTCTTGATTTGGCTCTCTGTTTGTCTGTTATTAGTGTATAGGAATGCTTGTGATTTTTGCACATTGATTTTGTATCCTGAGACTTTGCCAAAGTTGATTATCAGTTTCAGGAGATTTTGGGCTGAGATGATGGGGTCTTCTAGATATACAATCATGTCATCTACAAATAGAGACAATTTGACTTCCTCCTTTCCTAATTGAATACCTTTTATTTCTTTTTCTTGCCTGATTGCGCTGGCTAGAACTCGCAATACAACATTGAATAGGAGTGGTGAGAGAGAGCATCTTTGTCTAGTGCCAGATTTCAAAGGGACTGCTTCCAGTTTTTGCCCATTCAGTATGATATTGGCTCTCGGTTTGTAGTAAATAGCTTTCATTATTTTGTGATATGGTCCATTGATACCTAGTTTATTGAGGGTTTTTAGCATAAAGGGCTGTTGAATTTTGTCAAAGGCCTTTTCTGCATCTATTGAGATAATCATGTGGTTTTTGTCTTTGGTTCTGTTTATGTGATGGATTACATTTATAGACTTGTATATGTTGAACCATCCTTCCATCCCTGGGTTGAAGCCTACTTGATCGTGATGAATAAGCTTTTTGATTTGCTGTTGCATTCTGTTTGCCAGTATTTTATTGAAGATTTTTGCGTTGATGTTCATCATGGATGTTGGCCTGAAATTTTCTTTTTTAGTTGCATGTCTGCCTGGTTTTGGTATTAGGATGATGTTGGTCTCATAAAATGAGTTGGGGAGGATTCCGTCTTTTTGTATTGTTTGGAATAGTTTCAGAAGGAATGGTACCAGCTCCTCTTTGTACGTCTGGTAGAATTCGGCCATAAACCCGTCTGGACCTGGGCTTATTTTAGTTGGTGGGCTATTAATTGCTGCCTCGACTTCAGCCATTGTTATTGGTCTGTTCGGGGATTCAACTTCTTCCTGGTTTAGTCTTGGGAGAGTGCAAGTGTCTATATGTAAGCTCAGTATAATTTCCTGGGATATATGAATAGAATAAAATGGGATTGCTTTGGGGAATAATTAAAATAATTAGGTTTTAAATTAGAACCATTGACTTGGAAGGCTATTTTCTAATGGTGATTTACTCTAATGCAAACAAAAAAATCAATACTATTTACATAGTGCAATCTCATTCAAATTGCTATATTTAGTTAGCATTTACACCTTACCAAGGCTGACAGCAATTGTTTATTTGTCTATAATGATCAAGTTGCAACCAGACAATCTAAAAAGAAAATTAAAGTCCTTGTTTTATCATTTATTATTTGTCAATTGTGTTCATTATTCTTTAGGTAGATTAGGCACAGGTTCTAGACCTTAGCTTTTTCAAAACAACTTTGAAATTGCTTAATTTATGACTTCAAGTTTTCACCCCCAAACAAAACTATTAGGAAACATGTGTAATATTTTTTCAAACCCACTTATTCATTTATGAATTTATGAAAGAGATATTTATTAAACCTATAAAATGTATAAGGCAATATGCTAATCAAAATAGGGAATTCAAAAATGAATGATATTATCTTTGCTCTCAAATAATTGATAGACAAATGGAAGAGAATAATCTTTTGTATTTGGGCAGGATGGGGGAGAAGCGTCCCTTGCATTTTAATCTGAGATAGAGCAAAATTATTGTTTGAATGGTGGCACAAGCCAAGTGCAATGGGATTAAGTAGGAGGGAGCTACAGCAATTTAACTGTGGAGTTGCGAGGACTTCAAATAGGAGATTTTCTTAAGGAAAAAATTTCAGGTAAGAGTCTTCAGGGAATAAAAACAAGGTATGAACCAAGACCTGGAAGCTGGAAGTCCAGAACATATTCAGAGAATAGCAGGTATTTTATGCTGGTGATGAATGTCATATTTTGAAAGAAATAGGGCTAACAATGCAGCTTTTCTAGATTGTTCAAGACTCTACCAGACAGGCTTTAAGGAGTATGTCCTCTGCCTTTACCCAGTGGGAAGACTGAAGAGATTGGAGCAGAGGAATAACATGACTTGGCTTCTGCAGTTCTCCTTGTCCCCTTCTGTAGGGGGAGGGGGTGTTTTTCCAATCAAATCCATCTCAAAGACCTATGTTACAGGTCTAATTAGAACTCTCACTTTGCAGATGAACAAACTGGCACAGAGGGATGGGGTAGTGAAACTAAGCCTTTTTCATAATAACAAATGCTTTGGAGAGAATATGGCACTATCTCTTTAGCACATGCATCTAAGTCTCTGCTTTGGTTGTCTTAAATCTCTTAAGGCAGGGAAAAGAAAAGAAGAGAAGCAAATATTGACGGGTCTTTATTATGTAAAGAACCTTTCACATGTGTGTGTGTGTGTGTGTGTGTGTATATGTATATATATATTCATACATATATGAATATATATATATATTCATACATATATGAATATATATATATATTCATACATATATGAATATATATATATATTCATACATATATGAATATATATATATTCATACAAATGGAGTTTTCTTGGTCATGGGGCCAAGAGGCTCCCAAGCTTGCATTGATGAGGGGAAGAAGTTGGAGAAGAGAGAAAAACAAGGAGGTAAAAACAAAGTCTCTTTTGAGATGAACTTTGTGCTAAGACCTTTGGCACATATTTCCCAGTTAAAATTTGCAGCTCATCACTCTTTTATTGTATGAACCCTACTCAGGTCAAACCCCATCTTTTTTAATCTTTTTTTTGAGACAGACTTTCACTTTGTCACCCAGGCTGGAGTGCAGTGGTGTGATCACAGCTCCCTGCAATCTCCTCTTCCCAGGTCCAAGCGATCCTCCTACAATAGCTTCCCCAGTTGCTGGGATCTTTGGTAGAGAAGGAGTTTTGCCATGTTTCCCAGGCTCATCTCAAACTCCTGAGGTCAAAGGATCCACCTGCTTTGACCTCCCAATGTGCTGGGATTACAGGCGTGAGCCACTGTGCCTGTCAAAAACTATCTTCTTATGGAAGCACCCTTTTTATTCACACCTACGTAAGTGTTCTTGAGGAACACTTCCTGTCACTACTGCAGATTGGCCCCAACACATACATTTGCATCATCATTTATTTCACGGTAATTCATTCCTGGTTCAGAGTCAAGGTGAGATAATGTGAAGGTGACAAGGCCTACAAAGCTTTTCCTGTGTACTGGGGGTCCCGCCTTGAGTTCAGACTGGGTCAGATATGTTTGAGCAGGTGGTTGAGTGTATTCATCTGTTCTCATACTGTGAATAAACACACATCCAAGACTGGGTAATTTATAAAGAAAAGAGGTTTAATTGACTCATAGTTCCACATGGTTGGGGAGGCCTCACAACCATGGTGGAAGGTAAATGAAGAGCAAAAAAAAGTTTTTTTTTTGTTCTGGATAAAATTAGAAAAATACCAGTGTGTGTGAGAGAGATTGTTTAAGTAGGCTCTTACCAGCAAAACCCTCTTATCAAGTGAACTGATGTATGAAATTTTAGTGATGATGCTATACATGCTATTAGTCATAGCAGAAAAAAAGGTATATGGCACTTACTATATGCCATTCATTGTTCTAAGTAATTTAAATGTACTAACTCATTTAATTCTCACACATCCTTGTGAGGTAAGTAGTGTGATTATTATTCCCATTGTATAAATGAGGACCTTGGACACAGAGTTTAAGTAACATGCCCTGGCTCTGACAGCTAACAACCAGCTTACAGCAGTGAGCCTAACTCTACTCTCCATGCTCTGAACTGCCTACAATATCACCTAAAGCAGGACTGGAGGACTCAGAGACTCCCTCACTTAACCTTGACAACCTTGTGGTATCTCCAAAACTCCAACTCACCTTGGAGTACACTGACCAAAAGGGACTGCAAGCTTCCTTCTGACTCTAATTTCCACGTGAAAAGAAATTCACAAATGCAAAACTCAGAGGACTTGGGCTCTGCTGAGGAAAATGAATTAGTTCTCTTTACCTGGACGGCATGCCCAGGAAGGGCTATCCCTCAGCTGAGAGCAGGCTCTAACCTGGTTACAAAGAGAACCCATGTTGCCTGTGGCCTCTCTTCTTTACATAGCTTTCCAATAAATAGAAATTTGTCTCATAGAAAAATCTCCATTCATCTTAGGGGTCATAAATTACCCCCCAGGAACTCATTAGCAAAAAAGGAAAGGAGGGAGGGAAGAAGGGGAGAGAGAGAGGAAGGGAAGGAGGAAGAGAGAGAGGTAGGAGAACAGACTCAAACCAAGATAGACAGACACAAAGACAAACGCAAAGAAAGCCAAAAAAACAAACAAAACAAACAAACAAACCAATAAACAAAACATGATTCAAGCTTCCAAATCTAAACGTCAGCTTCCTCAGTGGAGAAAAGCAGCCTTCACTTACGTAATACCTCTAACTAGACTAGTCTTCTCATTCTCTTTTCTGTCATTTGCCAGAACTAGGAAGATGCACGAGCCAAGGATTTTAAAAAGAATTCAAACTTTATTCCAAAGCCACCATATGCTAGGCTTAAAACCAAACTCTCTAACATATGTGCCCAGCAGAACTGAATTCGAACAATTACAGTGAAACATCAAGTGCAGAAGGGCTTGGTGTATTTGTCTTCAGGAATTCCCAGAGCCTTTCAAAGCTTTGCAAATCCTGGCAGCTTGCATTTGCCCTCTTTAGGACACTTCTAGTTCATAGACCCTGGGACTAAAATGTTTTAAACTCTGTAGGCATTCCTTATAAATAAATACAACACACCCACTAAACCAACATTAAACAAACATATTACAGAGAAAAGCGTAGAATATGAGTACTGAAAGAGAGGGATTTCAGAGACCATCAAATACAACAGCCTCATTTTTCAGATAAGGATATTAAGCCCCCGGGATAATAACTCAAAACTAGAATTTGAATTTCTGGTTTCTAATTCAGCATTTGAGTTATATGGAGAGTTTTCCCTGCTCATTATTCCAGATAACAAATAAGTCTTTCCAGAACATTTCATGTCTCCTACTTCTTTCAATCCCTCCCTTGAAGTCTCACAAAATATTCAGTCAACGTTGCTGACTAGCCCTATGTTAAAATGTAAATAGAGATTTTGAAATAATACAAAATACATACGAGTTCTATTTGGTCAGAGATAAATTTCATTACAGAAGAATGCTCGATTATTGCATTTTTTTTAATGTAACCAAGTTTCCTAAAAGTATAGGTACTCTTCCTCAAGATAAATAAGTAACTTCTCATTCTGCTTACTCAAGAATAGCATAACAAGTTGCTGGCGCCTGCGTCGTCTACTCAGGAAGCAGTTCTAGAAAGAGCTACTCTGTTCTCTCTCCTACCTGGTTTCATGCAGCCCTTTTCTCTCTCTCTCTCTCTCTCTCTCTCACGTTTTTATTCTTTATCACCATATCCACATGCAGAACTCAACATGCTGATATAAATATAATTATTTCAATTCATGATGGAGGGGAAGGCTGAGGTCTTGAGCTTAGTCTGCATCTCCACTCCTCTTTCCCAGTGCAATTTCAAATCCAGCCAAGGCCACTGTGGAGTGTGAATACTACTTTCACATAATAAATAATGGTAGTGTGTTGGATTTTAACCCACACAATTGCACAAATACACTCTACAGATATGATTAACTGAAATGAAATAAATATGCAAATCAAGAAGAAGAGGCAGTAGAATTCCAATTAACAAATACAGAAGGAAAGAAGGAATTTAGAATATCAGTAGGCAAATGCCACAAGAATAAATGATACAGACATGATCCACATATTAATGTATGAGAGAAAAGAAATGAGATTTGCATAATCTCTAAGTATCTCACCTAAGATATTTATCAACATCAAAGGGAAAGATACTAACTTTACAATTGAGAAACCTGTCAGACACAAGCATAATCAAGTGACCAAGGTAAGCATCACATAAGAAATGTCAACATCATGAAGCCCTAGATATCATATACTGAGAAGGATGCCACTACGTTATTTCTGTAGCATTCTTGGAAAAAAATACATAGCCTTATTTCGAAAATAAGAAAATATTGCCCAATCCCAAATCTTGGGGCATTCTACAAAATAACAGATCATTACTCTTTAGAAGTGTCAAGGTCATGAAAGACAAGGAAAGATTGAGGAACTGTTATAAACTGAAGGTGACTAAGGAGAAATAACAACAAAATGCAATGTAGGATGTTGAATTGGAATATAAAAAAAAATGACCAGGAGCAGTGGTTCACACCTGTAGTCCCAGCTACTCCAGTGGCTGAAGCAAGAAGATTGATTCAGCCCCAGAGTTTAAAACTAAAGTGAGCTATAATCATGACACTACACTCCAGCCTGTTCAACAGAACAAGAGCTTGTCTTGAAGAGGAAAAGGAAGAAGAAAAAGGAAGAGGAGGAGGAGGACATGAAGGAGAAGGAGAATTGGTGAATTTTGAAAAAACTATAATTTGTATGTACCAATGTAAATTTCCTGGTTTTCATAACTGCACTACAGTCAGTAAGATGTTAATATTGTTGACTTTAGAGGAAATGAGATAAGGGATATAAAATAACAGTTTGTATTCTTGTTATAATTTTTCTCTAAGAAGTCTGAAATTAGTTTTTTTTAACAGTCATTAAAAAAAAGAAAGAAAGAAAGTTCTACTATGATTTCCTTCCCACTCTTGTACCTTGCATGTGTTTTCCAGAAGTATGATGTACCTGGTCATGGTACAAATAAAATAGCAACCAAACTCAAGGCTGATTTCTTGGAGAATTCATAACAAAAATAAACAATAAAGAATGTCAAAAGAATCATTCAAATTGTTCACCCAAACTACTATTAATAAATGCCATGCAACATAGTGAAGCTCCATCTCTACAAAACTAAAAAATTAGCCAGGGATGATAACACATAAAAAATTAGCCAAGGATGGGCCTATATTCCCAGCTAGTCAGGAGGCTGAGTCAGGAGGGGAGCTTGAGCCCGTAAGTTCGAGGTAACAGTGAGCTATGACCGTGCTACTGTACTCCAAGCTGGGTAAGAGAATAAGACCATGTCTCTCTAAATATAATAAATAAATGAAATTAATTAATTAATTAAGATGTCACCAAGGGAAATGAAATAAGAAATGCAGCTTACACTTTACCTCTTTAAGCCTGGTTCCTCATCAATATAATCGTGATAACAGCACTGTCTACAGTGGAAAAAAAAAAACAAGATTTTAAACTTGATGAATCAGCTGTGTTTTGAAATTAAATGTCTGTTATAACATTTATTTGCTTTTTAAAAATACCTATAATGTCATTTTAATTGTCTACCCATAAACTCACATATTTTATTATATCTTGATTTCACTAGCAACAATAATTACCAACAATGATATTTTTCATGAATATGATCCTTGTAGTTAGCAAAGTTATCATTTCCAAAAAGATGAAGTAACATACGCAGTTAGGCTGTTTCTATGATGAGATACATCAAGGACCATTTTGTACAAAGAGGTTTTCATGTCTGTTTAATAGGAAGTGAACTGCCATTTCTTGGAAAGGCATCCCAGAATGTCCTGTAAGGACAGAGTTCTTTATGATAACTACTGTTTAGTGAGTGTCTACTGGATCCCAGAGGCATGCTTCATACTTGAAATACATTATCATAGTTGATCTCATGTCAGACCTTCAGATAGTTATCATTATATCCCTTTTAAAAAATTAGAAAGTTGGTTGGGCACGGTGGCTCATGCCTGTAATCCCAGCACTTTAGGAGGCTGAGGCAGGTAGATCACCTGAGGTCAGAAGTTCGAGACCAGTCTGGCCAATCTGGTGAAACATTGTCTCTACTAAAAATACAAAAATTAGCTGGGTGTGATGGTAGGTGCTGTAATCCCAGTTACTTGGGAGGCTGAGGCAGGAGAATCACTTGAACCTGGGAGGCGGAGGTTGCAGTGAGTTGAGATTGCACTCCAGCCTGGGCAGCAGAGAGAAACTCTGCCTCAAAAAAAAAAAAAAAAAAAATGAGAAAGTGAAATTTAGTTTTCTTTCAACTGACAGGTAGTGCAAATCAAAAGCCAAGCCCTGGCTGTTCTTTCTGCAAACAGCATACATCTGTTCCTTATAATACGAAGCTCAAAACAATAAGAGTTTAATATCCTTATAGATAGGATCAAGACAATTTGGCCAAGTGAACACCTTCAACTATCCAAAGACCTTTTTTCTGAGAGTATTGATGCTGTTGTTTGTCCTGGCTGTGTCCGATTATCTGGGCATTTGTTATTCTCTAGCTCGTGTGCCAGGGGTAGTCTTGCTTCCAGTTTGAGAAATCTCAAGGGATCAACCAGCCTTCCTTGGGTGCCAGCAGCCCCCTTCCAGAGGATGTAACATTTCAGCATAGTGTTTAAAGATGACTTAAACAGCCAGATAAATGTTTTCCTGGCAGAGAAAACAACATGGACAAAAGTACAGAGGCACGAACTGGGAGAAACTGAAAATAAAACAGTATGAGCTGGGGGTGGTGGCTCACACATGTAATCTCAGCACTTTGGGAGGCTGAGGTGGGAGGGTCACTTGAGCCCAGGAGTTCAAGGCCAGTGTGGCAAAATGGCAAGTCTCAAAACAAACAAATAACAACAACAAAAAGCACAGTATGGATAGGTAAAAAGACACTTTACATAGTACATAGGAACAATATGCATGTGAAAAACAAAGAAAATTCTAATCACAATCTGTACCTCTATACAAAATGCAATTTAGCCAAGGAATCTTATACACACAAAGCTGTTGAGTTTTGAAATGATTAGAAAGCCAGGTGCGGTGGGCCACACCTGTAATTCCAGCATTTTGAGAGGCTGAGTCGGGAGAATCACTTAAGATCAGGAGTTCGAGACCAGACTGGCCAACATGGTGAAACACTGTCCCTACAAAAAATACAAAAATTATCCAGGCGTGGTGGTGGGCATCTGTAATTGCAGCTACTCCAGAGGCTGAGGCAGGAGAATCACTTGAACCTGGGAGGTAGAGGTTGCAGTGAGCCGAGATAATACTACTGCATTCCAGCCTGGGCCACAGAGTGAGACTGTTTCAAAAAAAAAAAAAAATGAATAGCAGAACTCATCTCTTGGTGCACTATAAAATGCCTCTCAAACATCTCACCTTCTCCTGTCCTTTATCCACTCTCTTCCACATCTATAGCAATAGTCAAGTCATTTTGAAAAAGTAAAAAGAAAAAAAAAAGCTTTGCCTACTTCTCAATATTTTTTAGGTTGAGAACACAGAGGTAGATTTTATAATTTTTAGTGAAGGTAGCATATAAAACTCTTATTTTTGCCAGTTGAGTCCCTTAAAATAGAAGCCTGACTCTGAGGAACAGATTTGCCAATTTTTCTCTGAAGAAAAAGTACTAGGGCACTGTACCCATGACTTATGCCACCTTACAACCAAACAGTGGGAAATATGACTGCTATTTATCATCAACTACTGTGTCTTAGGTACTGAACATAATAATGGTGAACATTAACTGAAGGTTCTCTCTGAGTCAGACACAGAGCTAACTGCTTAACAGAGATCTTCTTGTTTAATCTTCACAACCATTCCATTTCCAAGAATAAGGTTCTAGAATAATTATCCTCAAATCAGAAGAAGAAGCTGAGGCATAGGAATGGTTAAATAATCTGGCCGAGAAGTAAGTCGCAGAACCAAGAATTTATCCCCACTGTGCCCAATGCATTAGAGCCTCATGCAATCTATTTGAAAGCCCAAGAATGTAGTCAATCATTTTCCTGGGACAGAAATGTGACTCTTGACTTCCCAGACCTCATCAATTATAGGCAAAATTAAGAATTACTATTATAAATGTGCTCTACTCTAGTCCCCATTTTATTTTGTTCTAAGTAAGTAGTAAATGTAATCAGTTAGAAACAGCCATGGGTAACTTGAGCTTTCAAAAACAAAAGACAAGAAAAAAAGACAAGACTCTGTGCTCTGGCAGCACATCTTTCCTAAGTGAAGAGACCAGGAGAATATATCTGGTGGCATAAGCCCTCAGAGACTCAGACATCTTGCTTGCTGGTAAAGAAAGCTAGATCACATGCCTTGCAGAGATATCTCAAGAGGCACGATGTAGGGAAGCAAACTGAATGTAGGGCAAAAGAAACAATTCAAGCAAAATGCCTTAATTCTATTTATCTTCCACTGAGTGTCCAAGCTGCATACTCCTGCACTCCCATTCCTACACTCCCATGGTGTTGCCTATGATGTGAAGAGTTTGAGTAACTTGTTCAGGATACACGGTTGGTAGGTAAGTAGCAGAGCAAGTACCCCCAAAGCTTTGTATTTCCTTGTCTGTTGTTCTAATGCCTGTGTTGTGCTGCCCCTTAGCTGAAGCTGGCAACCTCATGTAAAAGAAGAGAGGGTTGCTTAGGAGCCACCCTGCTATAAACAAGTCCCATTATGCCTCAATCTTCAGTTTAGACTCCCTCTCCCTTCTCAGTAACAAGAACATAATAATCTCACTCTCTAAAGGCTTGCAAAGATTAAATAAGATGATTGTGCATTAGCATGGTAAATAATGTAGAACACGTTCATAGCAAAAGAGGCTCAAATTGATGTTTAGACTCCAGGAGATCCAAATATCTCTCATTTTTCTTCTACTTGGAGAAAGTTAAAAAGAAAACAGGAACAAAAAGAAAAGAAGGAGAAAGTAGATGGTGAGGAAAATAGCAAGAGAAAGGAAGGAGAAAAAGTCAGTGCACTGGCTAGGGAAATCCTGACCAGCTGAAGTTCTTTTACAACTGTCATTCTCCTTCTTCACATTCATTAGGCTTTTCTCTCCTTCCTGGAGTGAACCTAAAACCAGCCCCTTAGGAGTTCTAAGAATCATGTATCAGGCAACTGCATGAAATTGTTCAATAAAACATGGTGGAGATGATGGGTTAGCAAAAGTATGAACATACGGTTCACACAATCTATGGTTTTAAGAAAAAGAATGGGTAGGAACCAGGGTTGCTTGAAGACAGTCTGCATAGCAGCATTGTGGCTGCTTTGCACACAGTGTTGGTGAAATGCTGTGTCAGTCAGAGTTCTCAGCTACGAAGAACAGAACCTGATTCTGGGGGATTAAAATAGAAAATAAATTTATGAAAAGGTTTTTGAGATCATAGTATCGCCAGGAGGCTGGACAACCAGAGTTTGAAAATGGACAGGAACAAAAGATGGCAGACCTCATCATTGCCATTAGAAGTCTGGTAAGAGCCCTTCTGCCCAGGAAACCACATGGGCTTAGCAAGGTAGATTTAGAGATCAGCATAGATAGTATACTGAGTTCAGACTTGTCTCCAGCCTCATCTCCTTTGAGTTTGGAACCAAAAATGACAGTTACCACTGATGTAAGCCCTTCTGTTCTCTAAAACACAAAATACAATGCTCTAGTGGTGGAGTCAGAAGTCTTGAGTTCTAGGAGCGTCTTGATCACTAATTAGTGGGGTTGGGAATCACTTAACCTCCTTCCAAGTTCTGCATTTGCCAGTTGGAGGTAGTCATCCCCAACCTGTTCCTGCCCAGGGCTGCTATGAGAAGCAAGCAGAAAGGGATATAAGTGGTTTCAAAACTCTTATATCCCTGCAAAATGCTAAGAACCCTTTTCATGACCATTAATTTTTAATTATTACTAGAAGGTGATACAGCACATGTAGAAAGTGGGAATATATGTCCAAAGATATATCACTCTAGGGTCAAAAACTGGCTCCACCTCTTACCACCTTTGTGAACTTTGAAACACCTTGTTGACTGTATCAGTCAGTTTTTGTATTTTTTAGATGGGAATAAGGTTGTCTTTCTCAAAGAATTAGTGTAAAAATCAGAGGAGATATCATATGCAATGCAGAATTCCTGGAACTCAAAGAAGTGATAGCTAGAAATAATCAAAATAAGCACTAGTAATAATAAGAGTCATAGATCACACTTCCTATTCCCCTAACTAAACATCTCATCATCTATAACAATTAATCATGCATGATTTGATAACCCCTCTTAAATTATTATTTGGAACTGATAAAATTTTATTTACATTTTATCTCTGTTTTCGTTGTTCATTTGCCATCTGTAGAGGTCTATTTAATTGAACTTATTTTAACCCCAGCCAAGAAAGCTAAAAGTCCTTGAAAAATCCCTGCCTTTCTATGTGTCATTTTCAGCAAGGAAGAGGTTACTGGGCATTCTGAGTACTTGCTGAAGCACAAGGCATCCGACCTTGTCAGGAGCCCTCAGGCTTTTGCCAGCACTCTGCTTTTGTCTGCACATAGCCCTCAGTGGAAAAATACTGCCCGGGCTCTGTGAATTATTAATCTCACCATGACATCAAATACCCACTAGATACAAAGAACAGGAGGCCCCACAATGAGGATCCTAGGGAAAACCAGAAGCTGAAGACAGTTGACCACAATCAGAACTTTTCCTGCTCCACTCTGGGATGGGAGAAAATCTCATTCATTCTCAGCACCCCATACACAGAACTCTCAAGAGGCATCAGTTTAAAATATTTCTGTTTGGAGGGGCTCGGGGAGCTGATAGAGAAGAAAAGCCTTTAAATTGCTCTCAACTTTCAGTTGATGATGCCACACTCACTTTAAATGAGTTTGTGTTTTGAGTGCATGAGAACTGGAATACAAGAAGGAGTTCAAGGTCTTTTCATTTTCTGTCTTCCGTTCATGGACCAGGCAAGGAATCTGGCAAGATCAAAATCTACTGGAGGGTAGGAAATTATTGACACACGGAAAATTCCAGTAGTAAAAGATCTATAGGAAATACACCTGTCATATCCTACATTACTTGGCAAGGCTTTGAACCAAATTTTTAGTAAAGCTAACTTCTGAAAGAATAGATTTATTTTTAAGTCATAGAAAGAAAATGACAGGATAGAAAGATCATTGCTCAAGATTTTTGAGCTCTGGAGCTTTGAGTTTTATTCAAAAGCACTTACTGAACACAGGTGTGCTGGAGTATATACACATACTCACCAGTGAAAAACTATCTACCATTTCTGCAGTACCTTAGTATCTGTCAGGCACTCTGCCAGGTGGTTTATTCATCATATCTAATTTACCCTCACTACAACCAAAGGATATATAGTTTTATGTCCCTTTTGCTTCTTTTGACTTTGATGGATATCAATAAGGTATACATTGATTAAGGCCACAAGAGTTGAAATTCAAACCCAGATTTGTCTGGATTTAAATCCCTTAAGAAACATGTAATTGAGCAGCAGAGCACAATGAGCAAACAGCTAATGCCAATACAACACACATGTGGCAAAACAAAGCTAAATCTGTAGTAGCCAGAGAGTATCTTTAGCCAAAACATGTAGAAAAGTCACAGTGTGAAAACTGGCTTGTCCAGGACAGAAGGATTTCTCAGGGTGCAAACATTTTAACGCTAATACCAGGGCATTCCAGGACAAACTAGGACAGTTAGTCACCCCACAGGTAAATGAGGGATGGTTCTGAAAGATAATTTGTGTGAAGGTTAGGAGTTTGACCTTCATCCTAGGAAGAAAAGATGACTGATCTGGACAGACGATTGTTCTAGAAAGGAGAAGATGTTAGGGAGAGAACACTGACCGCTGGGCGAATAGTGGATTAGATAATGAGAATAATGGTTAGGAGGCTTGGAATGGAGGAGAAAAACTGAAAAAGTAGGCTAAAGAAGAATGAAGTAAAATGAATTATACATTTTCCAACTGACATCTAATCAAGACAGAAGTTTGCATTTTACAGTGACTAAATAGATTAAAATATTTTAGCATATAGTTTAGTATCTACCTCGTGTAAGTTAAATTGTGTCTGTACCCATCACCCACAATACAAATATGTTGTGGTCCTATCTCTAGTATCTCAGATGCGACCAATTTTGGAAATCTGGCTGTTGCAGATATAATAAGTTAAGATAAGGTCATGCCTAGTGCCCTTATAAGAAGATGGCCATGTGAAGACAGAGACACAGGGGGAGATCTCCATGTGACAACAAGAGCAGAGACTGGAGTTAAGCAGCTGCAAACCTAGGAATGTCAAAGATTGCTGGCAAACCACCAGAAACTAAAAGGAGGTAAGGAAAAGCTCTCCTACAAGTTTCAGAGGGAGCGTGGCCCTGCCAATGCCTTGATTTAGGACCTCTGGCCTTGAGCACTGTGAGACATTTCATTTTTGTTGTCTTAAGATGCCCACTTTATGGTACTTTGTTACAGCTGCCCCAGGAAACTAACACACTAGCCAAACTCTATCCAGACTTGGTTTTATTACCAAGAGACAGGATGGAGCTAGAGCATAATATGAACATTCTGCTGAGAAACCTCTAGGAAGCAGGCAGCAAGCTGAGTGCTTTCTTAGGACTTTTTTGGTGGGTGGTCTCCATGGTCCTCTCATAACCCAGGTCATCCATAAGAAATGGAGACTCAGAAAGAGGCTGCAGCTCGCCCACAGCTACCCAGGTAGGAAGGGGCTACCCAGGGCTGAGACTCATGTCTCTCCGACTTCAGAAACAGATTATTCATTTCTCCTCCCTTGAATTTCCTAAAAGGAGAGGCAAGGCAGCCAAGGCAGAAGGCCAGATAAAGCTGAAAAGCCTGGCAGAGCTCTGAGCAATTCACAAACATGAGAAAACACAACCTTGAGGGTTCTGGGGTTGGGGTGGTGAGAGGACAGGTGAAAGAAAGGCTTCTTACCGCACAGCTCTGAGTCACCCAAATGTGATTCGCATCCTTATCAGCAGGACTTGCTTCTCATCTTCCCTCTGGGCTCTGCAGCTCAGGGGGAGGCAAAGATCAAGCAATGCTTAGGGAGAGTTGAGAGTAAGGAAATCTATTCAGAAGCCTCTAGGGCCTTTACTTTCCTAAAGTTAATTACTTTCTGGATGAACAACTGATTAGAAATATCATTTGCAAGCCCCACCTGCTGCGGATGTCTCCTGTTCTGAAAGTGGATATTCAAAGCATGTTAAAATCCTAATATATATCTTCGTCTCCCGTGGAAAACAGAACAGTGATTATTTTGAGCCTCAGGAAGTTGGGATCCAGTCACGGAATTCATCATTACCCTTATGCAATCTAGGAGATGGGGAACAGACCGGGTGAGAAATCTCAAAGGAAAACATGCCGCCTGCAAAATTAGCCTAAGTCATTGCTCCAAGTGAGAGGCTGTGTTTAAATCAGGAATAATTCTTTAAATTTCAACCCATGACCCTGACAATGAGGTTGTCTTTGGAAATGAACCAGTATGTTTTCATCTGCTTGTGGCAGATGCACTTGCTGAAATATTCATGATACAGTGGAAAGGCGTAGGGTCGGCAGCCAGAAAACCAGGTTCTTGTCTCTCCTATGTGATTTACACAGGTCACCTTCCTTTCTCAGTCTCAGTTTCCTAATCAATGAAATAAACATTTTTATTCTGATGTGATTCTCTCTTCCTGGCTGCTTCCTCTCTGTTCCTCTCTCCCTTATCCCATTTCTCTTCCTTCTAAACTCCCTACTTCTTAATGCCATGAAAATGAAGGAATATAAGTCAAGTTGATGCATGGGCTTGGACAAGACACTGGAAGGGCCTTTGCAATGTGATGCAGAGCTCCATGTGAGAAAATGAAGGAAAAGACAAAGAGATTAAAATTTTGTTATTGCAAAGTGTATTTATTCATTTATCCATTCATTTCACTAGAAACCCATTATGTATCTCAGTCAAGC
Organism: Cacajao melanocephalus; assembly: GCA_963573385.1. NCBI lineage: Eukaryota > Metazoa > Chordata > Mammalia > Primates > Pitheciidae > Cacajao > Cacajao melanocephalus. The sequence continues at coordinate 45,580 of CAUYLG010062716.1, read as the reverse complement.
ACTAGACCTTGAGGCTAAGAGAGTAAAATATCATCCCTGGCCACTAGGAACACATAGTCCTAGTAAGAAGAGAGAGAAATAAATGGTTAATAATAAATGAATATTATATACAAGAAAACACTCAAGGTACAATGGAAGCATGTATTAGGGGAATTTATCCAGTCATTTTATGTGGTAGAAAGCTTCCGAAAGGAAGTGAATCTGGGGAAAACAGTAGGACAGAGAATATTCTAGAAAGGAGGAACCAGGACACAGGCAGAAGTTCAGGTAAAGTACATCTGTAATTCAAAGCTCTAAGATATGTGGCAGAAGCAGCAAACAGTGTCAAATGACAGAGAAACTCAAGAGAGTTTGTGTGTGTGTTCGTTTTCAGTTTTTTGAGACAGGGTCCCTCTCTGTCACTCAGACTAGAGTGCAGTGGCACAAACATGGCTTACTGCAGCCACAACCTCCTGGCCTCAAGGGATTCCCCACCGGCCTCATCCTCCAAAGCAGCTGGCACCACCAGCGCACACCACCACACCTGACTAAATTTTTCTTCTTTTAGAGATGGGGTCTTACTATGCTGCCCATGATGGTCTCAAACTTCTGGGCTCAAGCAATCCTCTCATCTCAGCCTTCCAAAGAGCCAGGAGGCATGAGCCACTGCACATGCCTCATAGGCCTTGTTAAGGAAAACAATTGACTCATCAGCTATGGTCTGTGTGAAGACAGCCATAACCTCATTCCTGATGCTAGCATATCTGACAGTGAGCCCATCACTCTCATATTCCCATCCCTGAAAGACATCACTTGTAATAGTAAGGAGAACCATTGTGTGAAGCTCCAGAGAACTTGAACAAAAGGGTAAAAACTACAAGAAAACAGAAACTTTTAATAGCTAGTGCTATTCAATTTGAAGTAACAATGAATTCTCCATGAATGATTGTTCTGCCACTCTCTAGAAAGAATAGTTGGACAACTTAAGCTTAATTTGTATTCACGGTAAACCTTAATCTATGTTCACTTTTCCTCCCAGTGGACATCAGTCGAGTCATCAGTAAAAGAGCACACAAGCCGAAACTGGTGTTATTTCTGAGAGTTTTCACTAAAAACTTTTTTTGTAATTTTTTTTCTTCTCCACTTAACCCACCATGGGCCAAATCTTGTGAAAATTTCTCTCTACTAGACAAATTATACTCATCAAATAATAATTGTTTAACTTTATATTTGAGTTGTACAAACCAAACAGTGCTGTGATTTAACTAGATATTTCTGAATATTGAAAACAGCTGGAGGTCGACTATTTGGGGACTCAAGATTGGACACATCCAGAGAAAATAATCTCCAAGGCCTCCTGCAGCAATGAGAGTCTGTGACTTTAGAGATTAGAAAGACAAAAAACAAAGAATGATTGTTTCCTTGAAAGATTTTTAAGACATGCTTTGAGTAGAGAAAGCAAAGGTGAACAGAAATCTCAGGGAGAAGAAAAAGCCTTTGAAAGGGAAGTAGTTGAAAACAGTCTGGAATTGAAGAGATGCACAGAATAAGGTGGGTGAAGCTTGGGATGCATGTGCAGGTCTGGCTGAGAAATAGACTTTGATTACGGACATGTGCTTTAGCACTCTCAGACTCCTTTCGTCTTCTGTGTGTCAGATGAATGACTCTCGGCTTTAAAGCATTGTTGCAACAAATTAAGTGAAATATTTTATGTAAAGCAACTAGCTATGCTTTGCACACAGTAGGTTTGCAAAGAACAGTAGTAATCATAAGAATGACAACGATGCTTTAATCAAGATGTTCAGATACCAGGAGCACTTTAATTTGTTTATTGTGCAAAAAGATGCGAGTCTTTATTGCTCTAGTGACAGTTAGATGACTTTAGAAGCAGCCTAGGGATAGTGTGTCATTGTCATTGTAGATAATAAAAGCAGAATTGAGAGGAGAATTAATGAGGAAGGCAGACAAATCCAAAATGCTAGGCCATCATCCGTCTGGACTGCATCAATGCGGGGAATAAAGGGATGACGTAAGTGTTTATTTCTAACTCTCTCTCTCTCTCAGAATGCTGAGTGTTTTCAGTCTGGCTTTTGCTTTTAGAGCTCCCAACACACCTGGGCTCCAAACAGCATTTTTTAAAAACCTGTTGTTAGCCTGGATTCCTAAAGCAACTGTGTGTATGAAATAATGTTTTTGGTACGGATAGGAAGGTAGTAGTGATATTCACCCCAAGAGCTAAGAAATTGTACCACAAAGAGTTAAACTAGAAAATTAGCACAGTTAGAATGAGATATGCAAAGTCACCTCCCAGAAACCGAGTGGGCCCCAAGCCAGCAGGATGAAGGCTAACCTCAATGAAGACATTAAAGTATCTAGAAAAATAAATAAATACCTTGGCCAGAAGGAAGATGACCAGCATGAAAATATAAAGAAGAGAACCACACAACCGCTGGTATGGTGTGATCCAAGCCCTCTCCAAGGTCATGCAAATGATCAAATACTCTGGAATCTGTACCAGCTGCCCATCACCTTAAGGACAACTCTCCCTGCCACTCCTCACATGGCCCATGAAACTGTACGTGATTAAGCCCCAACAGTTTTATCGCCCACCTCTCTCCAACTCACGCAATTCCACTCTAGTCCTGGCCTTCTTTCTGTTTTTACAATAACTAGTCTCTTGGCCTTGGATTCTCTTTTCCCAAAATTTGAATGACTCCTTCCCTTATTTCGTTGTTTAAATTTAATTCAGTCTTCCCTAACCACCTTATCTAAAATCCATCCAACAGAGAGTCAGAGCCAGGCAATGTGTTTGCAACTTGTGAAACAGCTGGACATTTTTCTGAGATCTATAAAAAAATCAAACACACACACACACACACACACACACACACACACATACACATGCACACGCAAAAGCCAACAAATACCATGCCAGAAAAACCTTGTTTAAAAAGCTGAAAGAGAGGTACACTCTGCACAACATAAAGCTGGTGAAATATTTGGTCTCGGCAGATTGCAATGCTGCAGTAATATTTCCTGAACAAGGAAGAAAGCCAATCAGGAGAAGCTTATTTATTGGAGCAGGGTTTCATAGCCATGAATCTGGCTTGTAAAGCAAGTGAATACTTTTAGAATACTTATCCATTCTGTCTTTTAAGTGTATTTGGTAAAATTTTTAAGTTGTTTTTCCCCTAATCCCTTCTATTCTGAGACTTTGATCTTACCAATTGAGGCTTATGAAATTATAGATCTTTAAGGAAGGAAAGCAATAACACTGTTTAATTCTCATTTGGCAAAGGAATCCCAAATGGAAGATGGAGATATCAGACTGTCCCATGATGTCACTATACTCCCAAATCCAATAAACGGCCTTTGCTCTGATTTTATTCCCACCAGGCAAGGTTCTGATAATAATTTGGCTTTTTACATAGATCTGCTAGGAAAAAAAAGAACTAGAAATATGAACCTGAACTTTCTGTCTCCCTATGTCAATTGTATGTCTTGCTATTCACCAATATATAGCACAAATGACTATTCACTTGAGCTTTCCTGTATGTGTGTGTCTTTAGTACTGCAGCAAGAGGCTTCCTTGAGGGACCTCATGGGACTGGGAGGGAAGAGTCTCTAGGTGTTTTTCTTTAAACTTTTGTTTTAAGTTCAGCAGTAAAATTGCAGATTTATTACATAGGTAAACTTGTGTCATGGGGCTTTGTTTTACAGATTATTTCATCACCCAGGTATTAAGCCTAGTACCCATTAGTTATTTTCCGGATCCTCTCTATCCTCCCACTTCCCCACACTTCAAGAGGCCCCAGTGTGTGTTGTTCCCCTCTGTGTGTCCATCAAGCTAAATGGTCTCATCATTTAGCTCTTACTTATAAGTGAGAACATGTGGTATTTGGTTTTCTGTTCCTGTGTTAGTTTGCTAAGGATCATGGTCTCTAGCACCATCCATGTCCCTGAAAAAAACATGATCTCATTTTTTATGCCTACATAGTATTCCATGGTGTCTACGTACCACCTTTTCTTTATTCAGTATATCATTAATGGACATTTAGGTTAATTCCATCCATGTCTTTGTTATTGTGAACAGTGCTGTATCTGTAAGGAACTTAAACAAATTTACGAGAAACAAAAACAACCCCATAAAAAATGGGCAAAACTCTTCAGGTCTTTACATCATAGAAGAATGGAAGGAGAGAATAAGATAAGGGCTTTTTGGTTACCAACTTCTAGGCCCTTCCTAATAACTATCTGGTGCTAATGTGGGAGAAACATGACGCGTGTAGTGTGTGTGTATGTGTGTGTGTGTGTGTGTGTGTGTGTGTGTGTGTTACTGTTCCAGAATTTTCTTTGTTAAGCCAGAAGTGAGGGAATAAATGTGGTTGGGTTTCTAGAGGATCTCTTGCAACCCGGTGAAAGAAAAGGGCAGTCTGTGTGCCAGCATGGTGCCTTTAAAGGAGTGAGATTTTTGAGAAGAATGGCCCTCTGAGAGCCAGAGGCTTAGGAGCCAAAGTCCAGGACACATGTGGTCAAACTTGGCATAGGGTTGCAAAGCTATCCTCCTTTAAAGAACCATAAGAGTCTGAACAGGGAACTGGATAAGAAAAAGCATCCAGAGGGAGAAGCTGTAGTCAATTCTAATAATTTAAAGATCAAAAATGGGTGATGACATAAGCATCATGAGAATTTAGAGACCTTTACACCTGCTACAAAAGAACTGAAATCTCATGTACCCTTCACTGACCTCACTCAGCATGCAGACAAACCAGGATCTGATTCTGCCTGGTGCAAGACCAACACCGCAAGGTCATTTTGCTAACTGCTGCCCAGCCTCTGGGAATAACACTCAACCACTCTGAAGTCTCTTCTTTGAAACTTCAAACAAACTAAAGACCGGGGCCAGTCTTAGAACTTACACAAATAAATACAGTTTCTAGGAGTGTCTTCCAAAATGTGCTCCCTATTTCCTCTGAAAATGTTTTTGTTAAAGAAAAAAAAATCTAACGTGAAAAAAACCCACAAAACAAACAAAACAACTGTGAAGCAGGTGTTATTGACCTCACTTTATAAGTGCGCAAACTAAGGCTCAGAAAATGTAAGGAAAGCATCCACCACCAGTTGGCCAGTGGACGACAGATCTGAAACAGAAACCTGAGTCCCTGATTCTAAAGCTGTTTCAACAAGACCCAGTCACTTCGCAGTCATAAAAGAACTCGAAAATTATACAAAGACATATTCCATTGACTACTTCACAAGTAAACATCTGCTGTGTGCAAGAAATCACGTTCGGTCCTGGTGATTAAGTTTCCAGTCCTGAAGAATATAGTTGTTTGTAGGTGGGGAAGGGCACCTGCTCAAGAGTTTCTCATGAAGGTCCTTATAGGTTCTTCTAGGAGAGTAGGAAAGGCAGGAGGTGGAGGAAGGCTTCATCAAGAGAAGAACGTTTCTGCATTTCAAGCACAAACATTCAAAACAGAGAGAGAGAAAAAAAGGATGTAGAGGTTTGAACAGGCTGTGGGCAAGGTCAAAGAAAAGCAAACTGCTTATTCCACTTCAAGAAGAAAGTACACGTTATGGGAGGAACGGGTAAAAGAAAATTATGTACACTTTAGAAATAAAAACAGAACGTTGAGTTCTTGAGACTTTCAGGAACATCCAGAAAAAAGAATCTAAGGACCAATAACCAAACTGTAAGAACGCTAAAATTCTAGAACCCTGGTTGTTTCCTCACTGTTGCTACTTTCACTATTTTCATTGCTTTAAAATTCTTAATTCAAAAAAGATCTTGCAGGCTCAACCTCTGCAGCAAAAACACAGGGAGCTGAATAGACTTTTAACTGGTGCGCAAAGACAGCAAACTGGTGAGTGGCAGCCACTTTGAAGAAGATCAAAAAGAAACAGAATCTCTGTGGCTGGTGACAAGAAACCACAGTGAGCACAGGAAGCAGATTTGGCTTGAGAGGGAGCCCTGGGGAGGAACAGGAGACAGGCCCAGGGGCTCCCGGATAATAAAAATGACTCCTGCCAAGTCCACTTCCTAGGGTTCAAAGGAGATGCACGAGTAGGATCGCGACCCAGTTAGTCCTGATGGTGATCTTTCCTAGGCTGTGGACGGGAGACTAGGGAATCCTGCCATTAAACTCTTACCTCTGAGTGCTCCTGCTTTGTTTTTTAATCCAACATTCCTAAAGCCTTTCATCTGCATTTCTGGACTCAGCCTACTGCTGCAGCAGAGCCTCGTTGGCTGTTTAATGATAGTCTAATGAGATCTCAGAGTGTCCTGGAGTAATGCTTCTGGCCAGCCACTTTCCCTTTAAGAAGGGGGCCTTTGAATCTAGGACTGCATTAAGTATGAATCAAGCTTTCCGTCTGTGTCTGGTGCACACATAAGTGAAATCCACCTCTGTATCACTCGTTCCTGGAGGGGATTTTCTTTCTGTATTACACCTGCAGAACGCCATCCTCTTTTCTCTGGCAAGCCTGGATACATGATTAATATTTTAAGCCTCCCAGGTTCCGCTTTCCCTAGTTTCAAAAGTGCCTGAATATTGGACTTTAAAAAAAACGTATTTATCTCCCCATCCAGGCTGCTGAGGAGAAACTGCAAGTAGAAGGCACAGCCACGGGGGCCTAAACAAATCCGGGCAAATCTTTAAATTGCTTCTGCAGTCACTGGGGTTTTCTTTCATTAGCATCTCGGATGCTACTTCTCTCCTGCTGACCTTCATTTTGGAGTGGAAGGGAGAACAGTTTTAAGAGGGCGTTGTATCTTTTCCTTGGGCAACAGACTTGAACTGCATGGCCAGTGTTAGCTCAGTTCAGAGAGAAATGTGTCTGGCTTCCCGTCTTCTCCAGGCACTACCATTTTTTCAGCTTCAGTCCAGAAAGACTCTTCTGATTTTTCTCTCCTGAGCTCCGTCCTTCTGCCTAGGAGGCACTACATTAACATTCCCCACAAGGCTTCTAGCATTCCCCTCACGGAGGGCTGCAGGCACCTGGTTATCTCCCCATCCGCATTGTCCTTACAGCAAGGTTCCTTTGCCCAAGAAGCAGAAAAAGCCTTAGATATGGAGGCAGGAAGGGCTGGCTACACACCCCTGAATCTACAGTCTGACTGCTTATGTTTAAATTCAGTTCTGACACTAATTCTTAACTAATTCCAGTTCTAGGAGACTTGGGCAAGTCCCCTAATTACTTTAAGCTTTCACTTCTTTACCTGTAAAACCAGGGATGGTAATAATAGTCACTGAATAATAAAGAGTCAATAAATAATAAATGAGTACAAATAAGACTCACATGTTGCAAACATGTATATTACAAAGATCTGTATGCATTTATTACACAGATGACTGGAATTTGGGAACCCTTGTCTGCAAAGACACTAAGTTCTCATCTACTTCTAAACCCCTAAGCATCAATCTCTATAATAGATAAATATTGAACAATCATAAGAATGAGGAGCAGCGTTTGCTTTTGTAGTGTTCATGTCTAGTAGGTCACACAGACCCACAAACAACCACAAGTGAAGCCCCAATCACTGGCTTTCACTTAGCCCACTAGCCAGGACAATGAAAGGGCTTTCTTCTTTGGGTAAAGCATACTTACTCCTTCTCAGAAATGTTAAATGTTCGCAGCCAGTAGATTCCTCTCTATCATACCATGTGTTTCTGCCCCCAAAAGCCTTTGGTGGAACATCACTTCTCCTGATTCGATTGAATCGGAGATCTCTATGTACTGACAATGCATTATGATGTGCTGGAATGGTGAAAGCAGATGTAAAGTATGAGGGCTGCCTGCCTTCAAAGAACAGTATTGCAGAGCAGAACAATTACAGGACTTGAGAGCGGAGAACCCAGTGCAAGGCATGGTCCTTCTTGGGTCTATGGATTTGGGCAATACACTTGACTTACTAAAGTGCATGTCTCCACTTGTAAAGATAGAGATAATTCTATCTGCCTGTTGACAGTAATGTAGGAAATAAATTCGATGATGTACATGAAAATATTTTTTGGATTATAAATCTTCTTATAATGTTAGTTTCACAGCCTAGCATAAAGAAGAGGCTACATACTTTTCACAATGGGAATGTCATGGAATCATCCTAAATGCCCGTCAATGGTAGATTAGATCAATAAAATGTGGTACCTGTACTATGCGACCATAGAAAAGAATGAGATCATGTTCTTGCAGCAGCATGTATGCAGCTCTAGACCACTATCCTTAGCAAACTAATGCAATATCAGAAAAACAAATACTGCATGTTCTGACCTAAAAGTGAGATAAAAACAATGAAAATATATGGATACAAAAAGGAGAACAATAGACCGTTGGGCCTACTTGAGGGTGGATGGGGCAGGAGGGAGAGAATTAGAAAAAATACCCGTTGGGTACTATGCCTAGTACCTGGATGATGAAATAATCTGTACAACAAATTTCTGTGACATGAGTTTACCCATACAACAAACCTGCATGTGTACCCCTGAAACAAAAATAAAGTTAAAAGAAAAAAAATAGAAGAGGCTACAGAAAACTCACAGAAGGCATAAGGAAAAGACACGAGAGAGGAAAGGAACAAAGGAAGGAACAAGATACACAGATGGCATTTTTTTAACTATAAAATAGGAAAATATTTGTCAAGGGTTAAGAGGCTACAGGAACTCAGAGTAAAAAGAAATTACATAGAAGTAATACAACTAGGTTTGCATTATATATATGTATTGTTTTTGTTTTTGCTTTTTCATTTTTAATGAAAAGAAACAGGTAATTTTGTAAAAGTCAGAAAACACCAGTATCCTTGTGATCTAATTCCAGATTTTTCTGTCAGCCAGACTCACTCTAATTGATGAAGGATGTATTTCTGACCCCATTCCAAATATGTGAAATGAGAAGATATAATTGCATATATAATAATAAAAGCACAATCTAAAGGGTATTATCATACCAGGAACACAGAGTTGTTTCTTCCTGACCTGGAGCAAATATGAAGAGAAAGTCAATATATTTACAAGCAAGATTTAATAATGTTCACAAGAATAGAGTTTGCCCACAGATGAGAAATTATACATTGCTTTGTTTCAAAAAGTTACCAATTTAGTGCTTGAAATATCCAGCAGGTAAGCAGCAGGCCTAATGGAGTCTTGTTTCTGGAACTGTCTGCTAACAAATGAGCATGCTCAGTCCAGGAAGCCATTTTTCATGAGAGGAATGGAGAAAGGGAGAGAAAGGTAATATTTACATCCCATTCTGCACAGCTCAGTACCACCTGTTTGTTCATCTTCTTGACCTTTTTGTAATGACAGTCATAAGTGGCCTTCTGCTTACCAGGATGCTTGCAGTTAGGAGGGGACCTCTTAGCCTCTGGCTTCTCTAGGTGGCCTACTGTCAAGAGACCAGTTTTGGGATCTTCTGTGTTTCTCTGTGTGGACACGTTGAGCTCCTCATGATAAAATTTGTTGTGCTACATGTAATTCATAGCCATGTTGGTAGGCATGAAGGATAGCTCACTGTCTTTTTTTCTTATTCTGCTGCTCTGCCAGCAGATGGGCCTTGGTATCCTCTACGGAAATAATATTTTTTATTCTAGCATTGATGCCGAGGTCTAACTCAGGAATGCCACTCAGCATCTGGTTGGAAAACATCTCCTTGGTCTTCTTTGCTGAGGAAATGTGGATGTTTTCTGGAAGTTCATAAATCCCTGCATTCCTTGGCTTGACTTTCTGTTCCTCATGTTCCATGATCCCTTTCCTCTTCTTTAGCTCTGTCTCAGTGTACTTCATCGTGTCTGCATCCTCATCCCTTCAGTTGGTTTCTGCAGAAAATGATGCCCCCAAGTGAAAGTCTTCCTCTTCACTGATTTTATCTTTGCCCTTTTTCTTCAGTCTCTGCATATCCACCATACCACTGGTCTTCATCTGAAAGGGATCTTTCACTAGAGTGGTCTCTTCTTGCATCTTCTTTCCAACAGCAGGGCCATAGTACCCACTGAAGCTATTCCTCTTATTATGTACTTCTCTGGCCTATTCCAGTTTTAATTGAATCTCCTCTGAGTCCTCATCTTCCTCTGACTCTGAGTCATCCCAGTGCCAACAGAAAGTCTTCCCAGTGACCAGCATGGTGGCACCAGCCCCATGGTTCAGCCACAGTGCCACTGTGCCTTGAGGTTTGCATTTTAGTATAAATTTATGATAAAACAACTTCTAGTAGCTTTAAGTGAGGTAGACTTGTGAGGCCAATACTAGAGATAAGAAAAATAGTTTAAAAACAGCTGCAGTGGTCAAAAATAATAAACAGGCAATGTCAACTAGGATGGACAAAATATATTGGAACAAGAATAAGGAAGAATACATTCCAAGAGATGGGGCTGGAGGGAGGTGATATAGTCTGTATATTTATCATTACCCAAATCTCATGATGAATTGTAATCCCCAGTGCTGGAGGTAGGCCCTGGTAGGAGATGTTTGGGTCATGGGGGCAGGTCTCTCATGGCTTGGTGCTATCTTTGTGATAGTGAGTTCTTGCAAGATCTGGTCATTTAAGTGTGTGGCAGCCCCCCTGACCCATGCAACCTTTGCTTACTCCTTACTTTTGCCATGAGACATGTCTGCTCCCCCTTTGCCTTCCACTATAATTGTAAGCTTCCTGAGGCCTCCCCAGAAGCCAAACAAATGTCGGCATCATGCTTCCTGTACAGGCTGCAGAATTGTGAGTCAATTAAATCCCTTTTCTTTATTATAAATTACCCAGTATCAGGCATTTCTTTATAGAAGTGCAAGCACAGCCTAACACGGCAGGTTTTTGAAATAATTTTCAGGTTCCCCACTGGTGCAACTGGCTGGTTGAGGGTATCATTTGACTATGGCAGGGAATATTTGAGGAAAAGAAGGTTTGGAGACAAAGGAGTAAATTCAGTTGTGAATATGTTGAATTGAAGTTTAAATAGGGAAGCAGATAAAGAGAGCAGCAGGTAGCTGGATACAGAAGTCTGAAGCTGAAAAACATAAACGTGGGAGTTGATGCAGAGGAAATAACAGATTAGTCCCCCAGTAAGTGTGTAAGGTGAGAATAATAAAAGTGGACTCAAGATAGATCCCTGAAGAGCACCAATATTTTTACGTCTCTATGAAATTGTCAGAAAAGGTAGACAATTCATGTTCAATTGCCAATGATAGTTTTTAGCATGAAATTCTGAGTCAGGTTCACTGGACTCCCTTCCCAGATCCATTACTTACCAACATGGGCCAGTCAATTCAATTCCTTGAGCCGCAGTTTCTCCCTGTGTAACATGGGAATACAATAGGACACATTTGCTGTGAAAATTCAATGGAATAATGTTGGTAGAGTGTTGAGCCCAATACCTAATACATGCACACATAAATATTTAATATGTACTAGATATTTTAAGCAGTTTTGGGGAAAAGGACTTCATATGCTTGTGTTTCAAGATTTCTTCAGTTCTCCAAAGGTGGGTTGTTCCCCAGGCCACCAGTGTAGGAGAAGACCATTAACAGGTTCTTTTTCATATTCTCCTAGATGAATCACTGAGCAGCCCCCAGCAATCCTTTACCTTTTCCCCTCTCTTGACAGCTTCCTGCTCCACCTCAGGGATCATCCCATGTTCTCCTTACTAGGCAAAAACATAGTAATCAACCAAACACATAAATAAAACAGTAAGATAATTTCAAATCGTGCTATAGACTGACTGTTTATGTCCCTCCAAAATTCATATGTTAAAACATAATCCCAAATGTGAGGGACATAATATAGATGTGACAGTATTTGCGGATGGGTAAAATAAGCCCCAGAGAGCTCCCTTCCCCTTTTGCCATGTGAGGTTACAGCAAGGAGACAGCGCTCTGTGAATAGAAAGGCTGTCCTGAGGGAAATGGACCCTCTCAGGCACTGATTTTGCGCTCACCTTGATCTTAGACTTCTCAGCCTTCCAAACCGTAATCAATACATTTCTGCTTTTTATAAGCCCCATTCTATGGTAGTTTATTATAGCAGCCTAAATGAAGTAAAACAAATAGAAATAAAATAATGAAAAATAAGCAGAAAGCAGTGATAGGATACGTCCAAGGTGGAGCTTTCCATCAGTGACACTTAACAGAAACTTAGAGCCTAAATATGTGAGTGACTGTGTGCCAAGGTATGGCTGGATACTGTAGTTTCTTATTTGAGCAATTATTAAAGCCAGGTATGAGGCTGGATGTCTTCCTAGATCTGCATTTCTTGTTTGAAACTTTCTTTTTCCCTCTTGAATTAAACAAACCCAACAAAAGAAGTGTTCTCCACTCCCTTTCCAGTGAGCTACAAAGAAGATGATGCTTTGAATTAGATGATAGGTTTTTCTGTTTCTGCCACTCTAGGCACCTCCACACTTTAAGGTGTTTGATGAGTGAGAGCATAAGGTTCAAAGATTCTACCACGTAGAGCATGAACTAGTAGAATTTCTTTCCACTAAACTAAAATCCACAGTAGCACTGCCTAGTTAGAAATAATATAACAACCGCTCAAATCTGCACAGGGACTGACAGTTTGAAAACTGTTTTTGTAGACTTTATTATATTTAAGACCCACAGCCACCATATGAAACAGTATTTTCTTCAATTCATAGATGAGGAAACTGAGGCTCAGAGGTTATATGACTTTCCAAATATGCTACTTAGTGTTGAAACTAACATTTGAAGTCATTGCTCATCTGTCTTTGGGTTCACTTTCTACCACTGTTATCTCAGGGCTCCTGAAATAGCCTTGGGTGAATTTATAACACTGAGTCTGTCTGAAATTGCTAGCATTGGCTCTCAGTCAGCCATAAATGCTGCCTATGTTTACTGTAGTTTCCCCAGCCTACGGGTGAAAAAAGACATCACTGTTTTTCTGGCTCACTCATCATGCTGAAAGATAAGACTTGACTAAAAGTGTATCCTCTACCCTCTGGGTAGTCTCAAGAAGGTTTCTAATGTCGACTTGCTCAGGCTGCCCCTACGCAATGCCTCTGCTGTCCTTGAAGATCCCTTGGACACTTTCCCATGCCCTTGGCTGGCTCCATCTGCCCCTTCCCCTGTTGGCTCAGAGAATGAAACAGCTGCTAAAGTCCCTGGTATTGGTACTTGTACTATTTCTGTTAAGCATCTTATCCCATGCCTACCTCAGGCACCATGGTGTCAATGCAAGTTACCCTGGAGTAGAGGAAATTCTGCTACTTTTTATGTCACTTCATGTAGGCCTCCCATTAGCATCCTGACATGTCTTACTCTGAGCATCTCTGTGTTACATATGAAGAAGCAGATGTAATCACCCAACAGGTTCTTCTTGACTACTGCAGGGACAAAATCAATTCACTGTAGCTGTTGTATTGCAGTAAAGAAAGAGTTTAATTAATGTGAGGCCAGCCACATGGAACAACCGGAGCTATAATTCAAATCAGTCTCCCTGAAGGCTCAGAGGTTAGGGTTTTTCAAGGATAGTTTGGTGGGCAGGGGAGTAGGGGATGGGTGCTGCTGATTGGTTGGGGGTGCAGTCATAGTGGTGTGGGAAACAGTCCTCTTGTACTGAGTCTGATTCTGGGTTGGGGAGCCACAAGATAAGTTGAATCATGAGTCACAAATCTAGGTGGGGTCAGCAGTTGCCATAATGCAAAAGTCTGAAAAATATCTCAAAGATCCATCTTAGGTTCTCCAAAAGCGATGCTATCCATAGTAACAATTGAAGAAGTCACTATTCTTGTGACCTGTGGCCACATAACTCTGGTCAGTAAGGGATTATGGAAACTATGACTACATTTTAGGAGGATTCAGGCTCCTCCCATTATCTTATCTAGTGGCCTTTTGTTAATCTTACAGAGGTGGTTTCAGCCCCCCAAAGAAGGAGGGGATCAGTTTTAGGGAGGTGCTGCTAGTATTCTTGCTTCAAAGTTAAATTATAAACTAAATTTCTCCTGTGGTTAGCTTGTCCTATGCCCAGCAATGAGTGACGCCAGCCAGGCTGTGAGGCTAGAGGCAAAATGGAGTCAGCCATGCTAGATTTCTCCCACTGTCGAGATCTTTGTAAAGGCAGTTTCACAGAGACTCGAAGTAAAGCCATTTGTTCAAATCCAAATAGGTAGTAAATGGGGGATTTAAACCCAGGCATGTCTGATCAGCGAGTCCATGTGCTTAACCTCAATACTCCATGGGATATTGTGATTTACAAAAAGGAGTATGTATTTGGTCTTCATCTAGTTCCTGGTACAGAGCTCCTAAAACCCTTGGAGTTTCCTAAGTAAGCTGAGCAGTAAAAATGAGAGTCCATTGTTATTCATTACAAACTCCTTTCACCCACACCTGAGCTTTTGTGAATGAGGTGACTACTAGCTTTCCATATGACTACAGGATGAGGTCTGGTTACCAGGGGAACCAACCACATGATTACAGGGTTGGAACTTCCAGCCCCACCCTCTGACCTCTGGAGAGGGAAGATAGGCTGAAGGCTGAATTGATCACTAATAGACAATGATCTAATCAATCAAGCCTATGTAATGCAGCCCACAAGAAAGAGGTTACAGAACTTCCATTTAGTGACCATGTGGAGGCCCAGGAGGGTGGCCTTGCTCTGAGAGGGCATAGAAACTCCACACACCTTCCCTATCCCTTGCCCTACACATCTCCTCCATTTGGCTGTTCCTGAGTTATATTTCTTGGTAATCCAATACCTTGTGTTTTCATGAGTTCTGTGAGCTGTTCTAACACATGATCGAACATGAGGAGGGTGTCATGGGAACCTCTGATTGGAAGCTCTAGGGGTCAAGAGAAACCTTCCCCTTTGCTCTTTGAAGATTTACTGAAAGTCAACTGATAGTAAATCAAAAATGAAATTCTAAGCCCCCCAACAACTGAACAGACTCCCTGTTGGCCAAAGGGACTCCAAAGAAACATTAAAAAATTGAGTTCCTGGCCGTAAAGGGAAAGGAAGTAGACATGTCTCATTGTACCTCTTCCTTTTTGGAGTTTAGACACAACAACTGACCAGCATTACTGTTAAAACAGAGATCATAAGGCTGACAAAAGGACTCTTTGTGACAATAAGATACCAAATTATAAGCAAGACCTAAGGCCACACAAGGCAAGGGTTAAGTCACAACTGCAGGCCATCAACCTTGCTACATAGATCCTTATCTTAAGACATTCCTTTCTACTGACTCCAAGTTTTAGACAGAGGCTTAGTCCTTTAACCAACTGCAAATCAAAGAACCTCGGAACTTATAAGGTGTAAGTCCCACTTCAAGATATCCCATCTTCTTGGGTGAACCAATATATATCCTCCACATATTGATTAATGTATTTTCCTATAACTCTCACCTCCCTAAAATGTATAAAACCACACTGTAATCCAACAGCCTTGGGCACACTTTCTCAATACTCCCTGAGCCTGAGCACCCGCTTCCCAGGCTTGCGGTCATTCTTATTGTCTCAGAATTAACGTTTAAAAAATATTTTTACAGAATTTGTGTTTTCCATTAACATGACAAAAGCAGATTAATAGGAGAAATGGCATACAAACTTATTAACATTCTGTAACAACGCCTAACTCCCCAGTGGGTTACAGAGGCATATCTACCATCTCGAGATTACAGAAAGAATGGAGGCTTGGAGCATCTCCAAAAACAGGTTATGGTGGTAAACTGAGTAATAATGACAATATAGGTTATAGGAGGGAGAAAAGAGAGGCCTGGCTAGCAAAGGGGTCTTGTTATGTAGATGAAACCTCACAGGTAGCAACCCTTGAAGAGAGTAGATGGCAAATGTTTCCTAGGGACTTTTAAATGTGTCAGATTCTGGGTTAATCTTTTCTAGACCTGGAAAAGGGAGGACTTCAAAAAGGCAGCATCAATGCAGTTATTCTCTCCAGATGCTATTCTCCCCCACGAAAGACAGCTTTTTCAGAGATCCTTCAGTTTGTACGCACTCTGAACAGCCATCTGAAAATACGTCAAAGCAGTATATTTTGGGGTGCAGTATTTTAGTTCCATTCATAGCCAAGTTAAACAGAAGCTGTGGATAACCCAGGGCTCCACTACTTGAGACTGGCTTCTGAAATGGGGTGCAGTCTTGTGAAGCTTAACCGTTTTGGTAGAATCTGATGCTATCTAGAGACAGCATCAGAATTGAGTTTAATTAGGATACAGTCAGTGCCCATTGAGAAGAAGAGAATTCCTTAGTGTTAGGGAGAAAAAATCTACACATTCTGGTGACCAGAAGTAAAGTGTAGTGAGTAAAGAAAAGAAACAGTGTTTGTTTACTTTTTGACTCCCCTATTCCCCTAAGGGAAAGCACTCAGCTTCAGGGAAGGGACACAAGCACACAAGCTTTGTTCAAGCAACAGCATCTCTGCTGCCTAATATGGTGCATCACTCAGACGTGTCCCTTGATCATCCTCACAGGCTCATGTCAAAATGCCTGAGATCAAGAGGTTGCAGGTAAACAAGTGAAGAAAAGAAGCAAACAGCACTCAGTCATCAAAACGTGAGGGAGCTGTCTTACACACACACAGTCACACACAAACAGATAGTGTGTCTATGGGACATTTGGAGTGTAAGAGAATGGCATTTTAGTAACCTGCTCAACCCTGCCTAACCAATCTGAGAGTGTGTCTAGAGGACCAGAGTATCTTCAGCCCCTAGTACAGCATGTGATACAGGGTGGGCACTCAAAATACTATTTTCGGTGAATAAAGAGAAGGCTGGAGTATCCGAATATTACTGTCTTATTATTGAAGTTTTTGAACTAATTTTTTAATCACTCATTTTCTAAAAAGGAACAGTAAATTTTAAAGATGAGAACCAAGTTTAATATATACCTGGGTTTAAATGGGACCTTTCACAAGCTATTGGGTTTTCTGAATTTCAGTTTACCAAACTGCAGTAAAGAGCTAGTCCCAGAACAGCGGGCACAGGATACACACTCATTCATCCTCCTTCTTTACTGGTAACTTTGATCCTCAGTGACCTCTTTTTATCTGACCCTTCAAGGTGCAAACAACAGGAAATAATCCTACAAGTCAGGACACCTGATCTTAGCACTAAATCTCTGGGCAGTCAGCTAAATCATTCAGGACAGCCACCTCTCACATGCCTAATCAATAACATAAGACAGGAATAGACATCTTAGCAGGTATTTGTAGAAAGGAAATTAGACTCTACCTTAGCAGAAAACATAACAAATCCCACTTTTCAGCGTTGCTGTGGGAGTAGCCTGTGCACTGTAGAATGTTTAGAACCATCTTTCTAAACATCCTACAATGTTTTTTGTGTTAAACAAAAGATGTTTTACATCTTCTGTCCCTACCCTTCACTTACAACCAAATGTATACTCTATTTAGAATAAGAATTAAAAACAAAACACAATCCTGGGTACAAATTTGAGTCCTCACCACATTTTCATCCTTTGCCATCTGAAGAGAGGCAGGAATCCTTCTCCCTCTTACTCTCATGCCACCCAAGGCCTTAGGCTCTTTTCATAGCTTCTGGAGACTACTCCATAGTAAGGACCCTACTGCTTCCCTAATCCTTCCTTACTGCCCTTTAAAACCTTGTTGCAGCCAGCATGGTGGCTCATGTCTGTAATTTCAGCACTTTGGGAGGCTGGGGTGGGTGGATCCTTTCAGCTTAGGAGTCTGAGACCAGCCTGGCCAAAATGGCACAACCCCATCTCTACTGAAAACACAAAAATTAGCCGGGCATGGTGGTGTGTGCCTGTATTCCTAGCTACTCGGGAGGCTGAGGTATAAGAATCAGTTGAACTCAGGAGGCAGAGGTTTCAGCAAGGTGAGATCATGCCACTGTACTCCAGCTTGGGTGACAGAGAGAGACTTTGTCTCAAAACAAACAAACGAACGAACAAAAAAGAACACCTGGCACCTGGTAGCTCATCCCCTGGGAAGGCAGCACATCCTTACTCTGCAGACCTGTAGATTTTTGGTCTCCAACTTCTACTTAATCTTCTTGGCAACATGAAGCTTTTTTTTGTCAAAATTGAGGGGCTTTGATCCAACAATTCAATTTCTGGGTACATATCCAAGATAATTGAAAGTAGGCTCTGAAGAGATATTTGTATACATATGTTCCCATGTTTCTAACAATTATTTACAATGGCCCAAAGGTGGAAGCAACCCACATGTCCACTGATGGATGAATGGACTAACAAAATGTGGCATATTCATGCAATGTGATTTTATTCCACCTCAAATAAGAAGAAAATTCTGACACGTGCTACAACATGTGCGAACCTTGAGGACATTATGCTAAGTGAAATAAGCCAGTCACAAAAAAAACAAATGCAGTATGATTACACTTAGAAGAGGTACACAGAGTCGTCAAATTCACAGAAACATTATGGTGGCCAGGGATAAGAAAAATGAGGAATGGGGAGTTAGTGTTTAAGAGATACAGAGTTTCAGTTTTGCAAGATGGAAAAAGTTCTGGAGATTGGTTGCACAACCGTGGAAATATACTTAATCCTAGTGAACGGTACACTTAAAAAGAGTCAAGATGGTACGTTGTATATTATATGTATTTTACCACAGGTAAGAATAAAATTAAAATAAAAAACAAAAATGAAGGGTCCTATATCCTCTCTTCATCTCTGCAGCGTTGGTTCCACAACCTACTCAACAGTTTTGTGTCTGCATTTTGCTTGCACTTGTTCTTGTTTCTTAAAGTTATGGAAGAATCTTTCTTCCTCTGTGCATGATCCTTCCTTGGGCATTAAAATAGGAAGGTTTCTCCTCTCCTTGTCCTTCTTCCCACTTCTCATGAGGAGGTGAGGTTTGTCTTGCTAAGATAGGACAACACATCTCCCCCTTTCTTCTTTCCCTCTTTTTCTGGAGCCCAAACTCCGTCTGTGTCTTCTCTAATTCCCACCTTTGTCTTCATCAGGGTTACAAGTGAGCTATCTTCTGCATTCTGCCCCAGTGAGATATGCTTTTTCCAGGTCCTGCATTGGGCAACAAGGTCCACTTCAGTCATGGTGCCAAGGTCAAATGTCCAACTTCAGCTTTGCCAGCAATAAAAATGGCTTCCTTAGAATTATTATCTGGTTCCTGGGGCTATTTTTTACTTGGTTCAGAACCCGAAGAGGAGCAGTCATAGTTAGTTATTGCTCTCTCTACCCAAAGGTCCAGAAACAAAGCACTTTTTTTTTGTTTTGTGTCAACCTTGAAAAACATGAGAAGCAGTGGGCCAAATTAATACCCAATTAATATAGTGTGCTCCACCCATTAGTCAACAATTATACCAGTAGTTGGTCACTATCTCAAAATAAATAAATAAATAACACATTGAGATGGAGTCTCACTCTGTCACTCAGGCTGGAGTGCAGTGGCACAATCTTGGCTCACGGTGACCTCTACCTCCCAGGTTCAAGCAATTCTCCTGCCTCAGCCTCCTGAATAGCTATGATTACAGGTGCCTGCCATCATGCCAGGCAAATTTTTGTATTTTTAGTAGAGACAGGGTTTCACCATGTTGGCCAGGCTGGTCTCGTACTCCTGGCCTCAAATGATTCACCTGCCTTAGCCTCCCAAAGTGTTGGGATTACAGGTGTGAGCCACTGCACCTGGTTTATCTTAGCATGACTTGAAGAAGTTGTCACCTCACTGAGAACATCTTTGGTCCCCCTTTACAGCTTCAAGCTCTGTGTCAGGTGCAGAGTAAAGCTCATTTCTCTTCCTTGATTGACTGATGGTTATTAGAACACAAAAGAGAAAGTAATTCTCTAAGAACTGCCCTTTTTGGTCATTTTGACCTGGGCATGGGCAGATGCCACCCTCAGTAGCTGGCAGCATGATAGAACAAAAAGAATGAGAAACTAGGAATAAGAAATGTCTCATCTAACTGATTTAGATGAATGATTCATCTAAATTTGGTGAGTTTAGGCATCAAATTGTGTGGCAAATCACTCACACTTCTGAGTCTCCATTTCATATTAGGGTCTTTGCATTGACGTCTAAACGTCCTTCTATTTTAAACATACTCTTAATTGTATGACTCAATAGTACTTTCAGCTCTGTATTTAAGAGATTAAAGCAGAAACACCCCACCCTTTCCCTCCCACCATCTCTGGCCTACAGAAGTGTCCAGCAAGCATTTTCCTTTTTGCAGACATATGGAGGATCCAGCAGGCTGTTGAACCATGATATCAAACTACAGTCAGATGATCCCCTACTGAGTTTTTAAATCAACACGGAATGGTTCTGACCCAGTGTGAGAGCGACTGAAATTGACAATCCAAGGGTGTCTGTGGGAGGTAGCCCAAGGAGCACTCTTGATAATCAAAAGGAACAAAGATGTTCCTTTCATCAAACTATCAAAAACAAATCTAAGTCATGGGTTGTTTTTGAAGGAACACCACCCTACCCTTCTTATTCATCCCAGCATTCCGCAGTTCTTCCCTCCCTGGCTCAGCAGCTTGCCACACGGGGAGTAAGCCGCCTTAGGTTATGAGCTGTCAGGCTCTGCATTTAAATATCACTCACCCCGCTCAGTTCAAGGTACAGGTCAGACCATAGTATTAAGTTAACTACATTGGGAAATACATTATCTTTTGGGTCACAGGGGTACAATTCAGTGAACAGCAACAGGATTTCCTGGTTGATAAATGGTTCCACAAGAGGTTATAGCTTGCCTGCCCTAGAAATAATAGCAATAATCCCCTACATTCATATTCTACTCTGGAGTCTGTAGAGGATTTTCACATCCATTATTTCTTAGGGCTTTCTCGAGGGAGTCAGCCCAGCTCAGGAGAGAGGGCAGAGCACAGACATCAGGTCTCATGCCTGCTTCTCAGTACACCGCACTGTGACCAGGAAGTTCTGTTGCCTCTGGGCACCTCAGTTCACTAACTATAATAAGGAAATGCCAATGATATCTGCCTTGTAGAGGAACTAAGGAGACTAAATGAGTTTATGTTTGTATATATTAAAAAATGATGTCATAGAAAAGAATCTATTAGAAGTGCCCTATAGAAGCAAAATTAAAAATCATAAAACTAAGCTTTAATTTACCTGCTAAAACCTAATAAAACTACAAAACCAGTAGAGCTAAAATCATTTTAAGACATTTCTCTTTATTTTTTATTTTAGTTGGCATTCGTTTATTGGGTACCTTTACACAATACCTGTTAAAGCTAATCTCTGCCATCTAGGAACTTGGGAAATTAAGATACATACAGATATAACCACTGCTCTGACTTAAGGTAGACACTAGAAATCAGGAAGCAAGGTCAGTCTAGTAAAAGTTGCAATGACTGCAACTGATATGATGCCATTAAAGGAATCCTGAAGAATGACATTACGCTGGGCTGTGGCACTGAGATGAAAGAGCTATCCATTATCAATGTCCCATAAAGAGCTATCGGTTATCAATGTCCCATGATATGGCAGCTGCTAGACGCACCTCTCTAATCCTGGCCATCACCCTGCAAGGTATTATTATTATTATTATTATCTCCATCATCCCCATTTTACAGAAGGGATAGTTGAGACTAAGGAAAGTTAAGTATCCTGTCAGTGGATAAAACATCTGAGCCTGGGCTCGCAACGACATCTGTCTGAAGCCAACACCTTTGTCTCCTCCCCTGCATTATGCAGTTTTCCTTCTTAGAAAGCAGAGAGAGGAAACCCCTGATATATGATTTTTAATTTTTTTTGCTGGGCCCTGAAAGCCCCAGAGAGAGTAAGAGTATGAAGGAAGCCATTTCAGGAGGAGGTCACAGCACGAATAAATTATGAAAAAAAAAAATCTTTGGACATATTGAGATGTCCAGTCTGGCTAAAGAGGTGTTTGGTAATGGGCTATTCATTACCAGAAATTATAACTGACTTTTGAGTTCAGGTCTCCTAAAGACCAAGTGAACAGATGACTTCCAATGATTCCCTCCTCAAAAAATGCCCAGGCCCCCTTGCCTCTGTAACCCTTCCTGTAATCGCTACAATCACTCTGTTGCTTCCGCTTGTCCCCATCTGCTCCAGACCAATCCCCAGTGCAGGTTTCATATTTATAATAAGTACTTGATTGTTTACTAAATGGTGAATGACACTGTCCTTTGCTACACTAACCTGCTGGTTTGGTTTGATTTCCATCTCCACTTCTAGGTTAGAAATAGGAAGCTCAATTGCCGATATTGGCAGATCCCCCCCCGCCCCCCACCATGACGCCCCACTGAAAATATCAAATCAAGAATGTGCTTCCAGGCTAACATACTGGAAACAAGCTGATTTTCCTTTTTTTTTTTTTTTTTTTTTTTGACATTGACATTTCCTCCTTTTTTTATGTTGACATTGATTCCCAAAAGATAATTTAGTATGTAACATCTATGTGTGATAGGGTGAATTATGGAACATTCAACAGAGAAGAACAAATGAGGTAATGCATGACAGGGACAAGGGGGACAGAGGCTCTGACAAATACTAGATACAGTTGATCCTTGAACAACATGGAGGTTGGGGCACTGACTCCAAAATCCAGCACAGTCCAAAATCCACATGCAACTTTTGTCTCCCCAAAGAATTAACTACTAATTGCCTTCTATTAACCAGAAGCCTTGTCAATAACATAAACATTTCATTAACACACATTTTGTATGTTACATGTATTAATATACTATATCTTTGTAATAAGTAAACTAGAGAAAGGAAAATGTTATTAAGAAAATTATAAAGAAAAAAATGTTTGCTATTTACTAAGTGGAAGTGGATCATCATAAACGTCTTCATCCTCATCATCTTCATGTTGAGTAGTCCAAGGAGGAGGAATAGGAGGGGTTGGTCTTTGCTATCTTGGGGTGGCAGAGGCAGAAGTAAATCTGCCTATACTTGGACCCACACAGCTCAAATCTGTGTTGCTCAAGGGTCAATTCTATAGGCAATACCTAAACTTCCTTTTCTACTAAAAAAAAAAAAAAAAGAAAGAAAGAAAGAAAAGAAAAGAAAAAAAGCCCCATCAATAAGAGGAGTCAACAGCATTCACTTGTATCAGTGCAGAGTATTCTGGCTGTAAAACAGGTGAAATAGACTGAAATACACTCTGCCTAACTTAATGAAAACATTCCTGGAGTTCAGTGAATTAAAGAAAGATTTGGATAATCAGGCTTTAGACTATACATGAACCAGGGATACTCTGAGCATTGATTCATTCATTTATTTGTCCATTCCACAAGTATTTTTGAGTGCCTACCTTACCTGGAATTGCTCTAGGTGCTAAAAATGTGCCACATCCAATGGAGATGGGTGTGGTTGCAAAACCTAATGAGCACATTTTCAGAACATAGCTGCTGTATGCGCAAATTCCAGTGTCTGCCATCATTGCAAGGCTCTGCTCAAGTTTCCATTCTCGTGAATGAGTCTGAACAAATTAACCTGGATCAGTGCCTACTTCCTTGGCTACTGTTGGCAGGGCCAGACAGAGTTCTTGCAGAGATCCTGAATGAAGTCTTCCACTATGGACACATCCAGAAACAATGAGGAAAAGGTACTTATCCAGAGGAAAATTGTTATACTTAAAAAAAAAGAAAGGAAAAGGATACTGAGAAGATAAAAGCAACTCTTTTCTACTCTTCTACCTGAGAAGATAGCATAAATTCAGACATGTGAAGATGTTGGCACAGTCCCTGGCACAAACTAGGTACTTGATGAATAAATAACAAAAAAGATTAAAAATCCATCTACTATGTGATGAGACACCAGACCATGTGCAGTAATTATTTAGGCTACTGACTATTGCTTTACCTACAAATATGTAGTCAACATGTCAGCACTAAGATGTTAGATTTGAATTATTTATGAAATTTAGAAGAGCATTAATAAAAGTATCTGAAGCAAGGAAAGTGTTGGTCCTGCTTTTCCTGGTGCTGGTCAGGCTTCAATTTAATTGAACATTTAATTAAGCACATACTATATACTGAAGCCTTGGAGCAGTGTACACAGATTTTAAGAGATATCAGCAAACATAATTCTAGAATCTGAAAACTATGACATTTAAAATGGTTGAAACGATGAGAGCATTTGGCCTGACATCATAGTATTTACTATGCATGTCTAATTATATGCAATTCTAGTTGAGGAAGAGCCTTCCTCCAGGAAAGGAGAGAAAGTTTCAGGCTAACATCTTGTGTAACATCTTGTGATTTGAAACAAGGGCAGGAGAGTAAGTTAGGGATCCAAGGACAAAGGTCTGTGCACACACACTCTGGTGCCCGGTGTACATGTGTGAGAAAAACAAAATCTCTAGAATGCTTCCCATTGCTGCTTGCAATATCCACCACACCTTTGATTCATCCCAAGAGTCTTGTAAATGAAGCTCAAATGAGTTCTAGTTTTAAATGACTACTCAAAGGAGGAAACTTTGGAGAAGTGGGGAAAAAAATCTGAAATAAATATCATAAAATGGAGGTTCAAACCCTAGTTCTGTCACTTGGCCAATTGTGTAACCTTGACATCCAAAAAAATGTTATCCCTAGCAGTCCACATCTTCCACTATTTCTGAGCTTCCAAACATGTTTCAATTTTTTATTGTTGTGGAACAAACCACCCCAATCTCCCAGGCATTGAATAATAATCATTTATTATCATCTCCTTGTTAGAGGGTTTATGGGCTCAGCTATGTGGTTCTCACTCAGAGTCTCTCAGGCAGTTATAGCCCAACAGTGTCTGTGCCTGGAGTCATTAGGAAGGGTGGGTCACATGTCTTTTGGTTCATGCAAGCTGTTGGCTAAGACCACGCCAGGAACTGTAGCCAAAACACATACTGGATCCTCTCCATGTGTCTTGGGCTTCCTCACAGCATGGCAGTTGGTTTCTGAAAGTAAATATCCCAAGAGAGCCAGGCAGAGACTGCATAGCCTTTTATGACCTAAGGTCGAAAATCTTGATGGGTCACTGCCACAACATTTTATTTATTATGGAGTCACTCAGGTCAGCCCATGTTCAAGGGGAGGAGAATTGGACCCCAACCCTTGATGAGAGAAATGCCAATGAATTTCCAGACCTGTTTTTAAAACCACTACACTTCATTCTCTAGCTGCACACATTTACATTCCTTACACATAGAAATTACCTTCCTATGCTTCTAAGACACCTCTGACCACCAAGAAGTTTCATTTATTATTACTACAGGCTCAAGCTTTAAGTTCAAGATCTAATCATCAAATTTTTATAAAATGAAAATGACACTTTCCCCAACTATGTCACATGACTATATCAAAGATCATGTTAAGTATAGGTGAGTATATATACACACACATATACACACACATATGTGTATACACACAAAAAACTCATACACACACATAAAATCATGAAGCCTTTTTTAAAATAGGAACTGTTAGTTATGCATAAACCACCTCCATTCATGAAATTTTTATGTCTTCTTCCAGGTAATTAATTCTACGGAAATAGAGAATCCTCCCCCTGCCTGCACCTCTCCTACACACACACTGCGGTCCTACTGCTCTGGGGAATATTGGGCAAACATTCTCACCACAAAATTAATGTTAAGTTAAATTAACATTAAATATTGTATGATACAGGCATCACACAGGAAATGTTTATGGATGCTGATATTTTCTAGGCAACCTCAGAAAGCTAATATGTTTAACATCAATTATTGCCTCCTTGTTCTGAGATGGCATCTAAGATATAGAGATGTGTCTTTTTCTGAATTTACTCTCAAGTACTTCTGGAATCTCACTATTTTGCTGAGTTTGGGCAGTAGCCAGGAAAACATCTATGAGACAAAGATGGCTGGCTATTTTCCCAATATCTCTTCTCCCAGATGATAAATATTTTTGCTAAGCATCGGGCCATTCTGCCAAAGAGCTGGTTTCCTAATTTCTCTTGAAGCTAGGTGTAGACATGTGCCTTTATTCTGGTCGATAGTATGGAGTAGAATTGCTGAGTTGCAACTTCTGAGTCAGGCCCTTAGCATACAATAAGCCTATCTTCCCTTTTTCTTCTTGACTTCCTATTGGCTGCAAGTGGACTTGATACTGGAGGCCATAGCTCTCACTATCTATGTTAGACCACGATCTATGTTAAACTTCTATATTAGACCACAAGGTGAAAAATGCACGTTGACGTTGGCAGCACAATAAGAACTTCCATATCAGCCTGACATGATATGCTTGGCTGCTTACATACTCAGTTACCTAAGAGAGAAAAAGCTTTTATCTGGCCTGACTGTATCATAGTAAGCACAGGGAATGTTAACTGGTGAACCCTTTCAGATTCTGGTCCACGATCATCTCTCAGAGATGCCCAGCATTGGCCTGACCTCCATTCCTTCTGCACCCCAGGAAGTCATGGGCCACCCAGGGACTATTTCCTGTGTGCCTTACATTCCACCTAACCCACATCTGTCACCAAAGTGCTCAGATTCATCAGAGGAAAGGAGATTAAAAACTAGCTTTGTTGATTAACATGTTGCTTCTAGTGTTCACATGTCTCAAACAGTTCTTCCAAGAACGTGTTGACAGGAACAACAGTGAAAATATTTACAATTGAAAAGCTGCAGGCAATGAGCAACCAGAATGGGCCCCACCCAAAGCAACCACGTCTTCCACTGCCCTCGGTAGGAGCCCAGCCATCAGTGCACACCTGCTGATTGCTACAGACAATCCCTCCTGCCTCCTGCCTAGCTTAGCTCTCCAGCACCCACTCCTCTTCACAGAACAACACTATGGTAGAAATTTTTATCAACAGGAAAAAAAAGAGACGTTAGAATTAGATAATGCATGTTGTCCTTAATTAAAAATCACAGCACCTTAGGGAAGACTGCAAGACAGAATCTGTCTTCTGGGTTTTTCTATATACCTATGGAGTCCCTGGACTCATTTTAGCATTTGTATATACTCAGATTTGTTGCAGACCACTGACTATAGGCCTTGAAATCCTGGTTTTAATTTCTGGCTTGGTATACCACAAAACAACACACTGTGGCCACAGACAGTCATGCAATTAACAAGATACTTCAACACTCAAGTGGGAAGACAGCATTTGCACAAATGAGGCACATTGGTTTGCCAAGCAGTAACTGTAACAGCAAACCAGAGAGACCAGCCTTGTAAGAAATAGCTATTTCAGCCTCAATGACATGATAGCTGTTTTGAGCACCTCTATTTAATCAAACTAAAAACTCACTGAGTGCTTATACCACACTAGACACTGATTCTACCAGGTGAAAGGGAGACAACTATGTTAAAGTCCCAACTCCCAAGTGAACAGATTGATAAACAAAAGACTCTGTAATTCATAGAATTTTCATAATAGGAAATGTGTAGAAAGTGTTATAGGAACACAGATGACGCAGCAATCACCTCTGCCTGGCATCAGACTGCCTAGAAAGATTTAAAAAGGCAGCACGTGCGTCAGGTCATAAAAAATGAACCAGTACTCCCAGGTAGACAAAGAAGGAAGAGTGCACCAGGTAGACAGGGACGAAGGCTACGCAGACAGGAAAAGGCACAGTGTCTTGGGGAGGGCAGCAACCAGGGATGAAGCTGCAGGGTGTGGTTCTCAAACGCCAGTGCATAAAGAACCCTGAGGGGCTTATAGGAACTACTGTGCCAGCACTCACCAACAATATTAAATCAAGATTTCTGGAGATGGAGATAGGCATCAGGACTTTCTAAAAACTCCCCTAGGAAAACTAATATGCAGCCAAGGTTAAAACCAACATCAGTGTGTGTATGTATGTGTGTGCACGTGTGCACAGTGAGAACACTTAAGATCTTCTCTCTTAACAAATGTCAAATACATTATCAGGTATTATTAACTATAACCACCATGCTGTCCATTAGATTTCCCTAACTTTCTCATCTTATGACTGAAACTTTGTACCCTTTAACTATCTCGCTATTCCCTTTTCTCACACACCCTAGCAAATGCCATTCTACTCTCTGCTTTTAGGAGTTTAAGGTTTTTAGATTCCCCATAGGAGAGGGTTTATATTTGTCTTTCTGTTTCTGGTTTATTTCACTTAGCATCATGTCGTGTAGCTTTGTGACTGTTGTCCCAGCTGGGAACGATGTGAAGCAATAGATATGTTAATTAGTTTGACTGTGGCAAACATTTCACAATGTATAAATACATCTTCATACATTACATTGTACTTCTTAAATGTGTACATTTTTATTTGTCAATTGTATCTTCATAGAGCTGAGGAAATAATAAAAAATAAAAACCAAGATCAAGAAAGGCTCCAAATGTTGCCCTGGGACATGGGAATCCTAGCCAGTCCTGTCCTCCTCATCTGAAGATTTTAGGTGATAAATATCTCTGTAAGGTTATGTAATGTCATTGTCTGGGGGCAGCAGATGGGTGACCAAGAAATTCATTTCTTGAAGAAAATCCAGGTATCAGAGTTAGGACAGAGCCAGGTTCCCCTCATCCCAGTCCCATGAAACTGCCCTTATTCTAAAACAGTAAAGTTCATACACTTTAGACTGACCTCAAATATAAAAGAAAGAAAAAGGAGAAAGTGGGGAGGGAGCAGAAGAGAGGGATACACTGTGATGACTGGTAACTTGACAGGAAATCCACTTCACAATTACAGCATGTGACATCAGGAACTATCTCAGAATCTATGTGCTGGGACTGATTCCCAGGCAATGACGGTGGGCAGGTCTCTTGGGCTGTACCCTGCTACTGACAGAGCAAAGAAAGGAAGCTAGATATGCTGTCCACTGGGCTCAAGCTTCCTTTTGTTTGGAAAGCTGTTTTCACCCCACATCCACACCTTGGTCACAACCTGCAGCCACTCATGTCTTGCCCCATCTCAGGCCATTTGTGTTGTTATTCACGTAAGGAAACACCTGAGACTGGATAATTAATAAGGAAAGGAGACTTATTCACCTCACAGTTTTGCAAGATGTACAGAAAGTACAGTGCCAGCATCTGCTTCCAGCTAGGGCCTCAGGCTGCTTCCACTTGTGGTGGCGGGTAAAGGGGAACTGGCGTGCGCAGAGAGCACATGGCCAGAGAGGAAGTCAGAGAGAGAGAGAGGGGCAGGAGGTGCCAGGCTCTTCCAAGTAACCAATTCTCACGGGAACTAAAAGAATAAGAACTCACTCATTACCATGAGGATGGCACCAAGATGTTCATGAGAAATCTGTCCCTCATGACCCAAACACTTCCTGTTAGACTCTGCCTTCAGCTCTGGGGATTCAATTTCAGCATGAGATTTGGAGGGGTCAAATATCCAAATCAAACCCTTTGGCCTGGATAGTAAGCTGTCCCCCATTAGTCCTTCTTCTTGTCCCTTACACCAGGGTTGCAGAGAAAAACTATGGAAACTTGGGAGCGCAGGAAGTCATCACTGTAATTCACTGGAAGGACTCACAAAACTCAGGAAAGCTGTGAGACTCAGCTATGGTTTACTACAGAGTAAAGATTACAGATTAAATTTAGCAACAGGAGAAGGTACATACAGGAAGGTCTGGGAGAGTTCCAGGTGCAAGAATCCAGTTGTTATCTCCCAGGAGGGTCACACAGACAACACAGACTTCTTCCAGCAATGTTATGTGGGAACATGCACAGAGGACTGACAACAAAGGGACCTTTCTTGAATCTTGGTGTCTAGGTTGGTTACATAGACCTGATTGCCTGCCCACATGGCTGACCTTAGGCTTCCGTCCCTCCAGAGGTCCAGCCGATACTGTGTGGCCCAAGGTTTCCATGATAAATCCATTATTGGCATAGAAATGGGCCGGGTGCGGTGGCTCATGCCTGTAATCCCAGCACTTTGGGAGGCCAAGGCAGGCAGATCACATGAAGTCAGGAGTTGGAGACCAGCCTGGCCAACCAGGTAGTGAAACCCTGTCTCTACTAAAAATAAAAAAATTAGCCAGGCGTAGTGGTACATGCCTGTAGTCCTAGCTACTCAGGAGGCTGAGGCAGGAGAATCACTTTAACCCAGGAGGTGGAGGTTGCAGTGAGCCAAGATCACACCACTGCACTCCAACCTGAGTGACAGAGCAAGACTCCACCTCAAAAAAAAAGAAAAGAGAGAGAGAGAGAGAGAGAGAGAAAGAAAGAAAGAAAGAAAGAAAGAAAGAAAGAAAGAAAGAGAAGAAGAAAAGAAAGAAAGAGAAAGAAAGAAGAAAGAGAGAAAGAAAGAAAGAAAGAAAGAAAAGAAAGAAAGAGAAAGAAAGAAGAAAGAAAGAAGAAAGAGAAAAAGAAAGAAAGAAAGAAAGAAAGAAAAAGAAAAAGAAAGAAAGAAAGAAGAAAGAAAGAAAGAAAAGAAAAGAAAGAAAGATGAAATGATATTCCAGGTGCTTAGAGATGATCTCCCAGGAGACAACGCCCAAACCTTTCTTTACCCAAGGTTAGCCCTTTACTCTCAGAACTGGTTGCATC
Organism: Cacajao melanocephalus; assembly: GCA_963573385.1. Lineage (NCBI taxonomy): Eukaryota > Metazoa > Chordata > Mammalia > Primates > Pitheciidae > Cacajao > Cacajao melanocephalus. Next base: position 15,217 of record CAUYLG010062716.1, on the reverse strand, counting down.
TTGAAGTTCAGTAGAGCAGGGCTGGCGTCTTTCTGCTCCCACTTCCTGGCTGAGTGGCCTTGGGAAGATCCTTCAAGCTTTCTAAGCCTACTTTGCTTCACTTCTCACATGGAGATAGTATCTTAGCTAACTGTTCAGAGCAAGGATGAAGCAAGGATGTGATAAAAATGTAAAAGTAGTGAAAATTAGTTACATCCTGACTCAATCCAAAATGAACCAGAGGTTATTTTGGGAGGAAGAGCATAGATTTGCAATACCTGAAGCATGTGCATTTGCAGAGAAAAATATCATTTCTATAGGGGTACATCATCATTTCACTCAACAGGCATTTCTGTGGTACCTACATGAGCCATATTCCGAAGAGGCAGGAATGAGAAAGGTACTTTTCTGAGCAAGTTGCTGTGATTTGGAAAGTAGTGGATGTAAAGATATTCGCTGCAGATTCACTCTGGCCCAGTGAGCTGAGAAGCAATCTGCCTGTCTCAACTTCTCAAATGCTCAGAGTCACCTCCTCTCACTAGGCACATCTCATGGTTGGGCTCCGTGTTCTGGAACACTCTATAACAGCAGCCCCCAACCTTTTTGGGATCAGGGACCAATTTCGTGGAAGACAATTTTTCCACGGACTGTAGAGGGGGTCAGTTAAGGATGAAACTGTTCCATCTCAGATCATTAGGCATTAGATTCTCATAAGGAGCTCACAACCACAATCCCTCAAATCCTTAGTTCACAGTAGCATTCATACTTCTGTGGGAATCTAAAGCCACCGCTGTTCTGACAGGAGGCAGAGCACAGGCAGTAATGCTCCCTCGCCCCCCGGCTCACCTTCCACTGTGCCACTGTGTGGCCCCGGTTCCTAATAGGCTATGGACAGATACTGGTCTGTGGACTGGGGGTTGGGGAAACCTGTTCTGTAAGATACAATTGGTTTTCCTCCCCTTAACTACAACTTTAAAAAAATACCCTTAACAATGTAACAGCATACACACACACACACACACACACACACACACACACTTCTCATATTCTTAGACTATTGATCTCACTTTATACACAACACCTGACATCAGACAGCTTGGAAGAGGTGTTTTAAATACACTGCGCTCCCTTGCAGACGTTTTGAAAGCTAGTGCATTAAAAAATATTAAATTGGAAATTTTCCTTCTACATTTTATATTTTATTGAACTCAAAAATCTCTAGTCTCCAGGTCTTAAGGCCTGTGATATGCTTTGGATGTGTGTCCCTGCCCAAATCACATATTGAAATGGAATCCCCAATGTTGGAGGTAGGGACTGGTGGGAAGTGATTGGCTCATAGGGGCAGGTTTCTCATGAATGGTTTAGCACCATCCCCTTTGGTACTTTCCTCGTAACAGTGAGTTCTCATGAGATCTGGTCATTTAAAAGTGTGTAGTACCTCCCCACTCTCTCCCTTGCTCCTGCTTTCACTGTCACATGCCTGCGCCTTCCTTGCCTTCACTTACGATTGGAAACTTCCTCAGGCCTCCCAGACACCGATGCCATTATGCTTTCTGTACAGCCTGCAGAACCATGAGGCAACTCAACTTCCTTTCTTATAAATCACTCAGTCTCAAGTATTTCTTTACAGAATTGCAAGAACAGATTGTTTTTGTTATTTTATTTCTTTAAAGCATTGCAATAATTTTTGTTGAATTGATGAGTGAGTGACATAGCCTGTATAGTTTGGTGTCACTCACTCATCAATTCAATAAAATTTTTATTGAGCACCTACTATGTGCTATCAATACTATAAGTAGTAGCAGGGGAAGAAACAAAGAAACAAACAGATGTTTAAAATCCCTGCTTTTGTGGCACTTATATTCTGGTGGACTCTGACAGAATACTGGCTTTGGAAAGTTATGAGCTAAGAACAAATCACTTATCAACTATGAGACCCTGAGCACCTGAGCAAATCCATCTGAGCCTCTTTCATCATTTTGAAACAGACCTAAAAATACCAACCTCCTAGGGTTATTGTGAAAATAAACAAAGCAAGCATAATAAAGTACCTAGAACAATGTTGGCTTATAGAAGCTGCTGAATGTCTATTAGATTTTCTTTCCCCTCTACCATTTATTTCCAGGACCCCACGCTATCCTGGTAATAAAGCCAAGGGAAGAGAAGGCATTACTAAGTAGCAGATTAATTAGAAGCAATACATGCTTGTCACTGGACAAACTCAGGTAAAACCTAGGTCTGGTGTCCTGACCTGCTTACCTACTACCCACACTAACAAAGAAGACACCGGGAGGTAGAAGGAAAGACTCCAGGGCATGGTCAGGAGACAGGATTTTAATTTTAGCTCCTCAAACAGTAGCTATGTATCTTTGTGGAACTCACTTTTCAGTCTCAATTCCCTGACCTGCAAGAAGAGTGGCAGTATTAGCCTTGTTCTCAAACAAGCCTACCCACTAGAATCCTCTGGGGAGATCCCACAACCTACAAATTCCCAGAAAATTACATCAGAATCCCTGGAGGAACTCTGTAAAAGCTTCCCTGATATGAAGCCAAGACTGAGAACTCTGGGCTGCCCTTCAGCTCTAATACCCTAGGACTACTGGGCTGGCAGACTAATATTAGTTTTAAGAAAATTACCAGGTTTCTAGATTCTACTCGTGGATTATCTTATTGAATCCTCAAAACAACCTCAAGATATAGGTATCGTGATCCTCAAGATACAGGTTGGAAAAGGAGAGGTTCCTTCACTTGCTTCAAGTCACACCCAGTAAGTTGTAGAGCTGAGATCTAAACACGAGTCTCTAGGATGGAAGCTCAAACTAAGGAAGTGTTACCCGCCCCAACACATCCCTATTCTATGTTGCTCCCAGGTCAGCTTCCATAAGTAACGTTGAAGCCTCTCAGACATACAAATAAGCAGGCACAGTATGTAAGGAGCCTAGAAGTGGGAGGGAGCCCAGTGCAGCCAGCCGGCAGCAGCAATCCCAGCCCACAGGACATGGTGTCATTCTGCTTCCGGATGTGCTGTCCTCCGTGCATTCCACCCATGCAGGACACTTACCACCTCTCCTGCACCTCTCCCTAGTGACGCCAAACCCATTTGACTTTTTGGTCTTAGCACAGGATTTCTTAACATTAGCACCACTGACCTTTGGGACTGGGTTATTCTTTGTTGTGGGACTGTCCTGTGCATTGTGAAAGATGAGCAGTATCTCTGGCTTTTATACACTGGAGAGATGCAAGTTGCACACCCATCCTCCTCCCTGTGTCTTCACCATCAACAATGTCTCCATTAATTTCCAAAAGTCCCCCAGGAAAGGTAAAATCACGCAGAGTAAGAACAACTTCCCAGGGTCTCCACATCCCTGATGGGTGCTTCCCCTACTTCCTGACCAAGTTTGATTTCACTCTGATGGTTCAGCCCTCCCTTCTCAGCATCCACTGTTTCCTATGACTGTCCCTCTCAGCGCTGTCCTCAGGAGGCTGGCCTCTCGACCTCCAAGACATAAGCTGTGCTCAGCCAAGGGGATAGTGACTCAGGGAGGAGTGTGTTCCTCTGCCTGAGACTAGCCTTACATTTTAACTGGTGCCCTCTGTCTAGTACTGGTGGATAGGAACTCTGGTCAGCCCCACTCTCAGAGAAACTCAGAATATGGGACATAACATGGGCCACTTTCCTTTAAGACTTAGCATTCCACACCCAAACTCCCTACATTTTGACTGCGAAGTTTCTCAGACTTTAACTTTTCATTTATAAGAAGGCACCCAGGAGGTGGACACTTCATATATTCCTACTGTATCTTTCAGAGTTTTTTAAAAAACCAGCATGAAGAGCCAAATAATAGGCTTAACTTTGTAAAGCGTCATGCAAATGGCTCACTGATACATCCCCCAGACTAGTAGGGCTGGTAGCCAAGTGCCAGCAGAGGCTGAAAAGGAAAGTCCCAGGACTCAGGTGCCAGGACTGCAGGCCACCTTTACCCTCAGCAATCAAGCTGCTCCCTAAGCCCACCCCCCTCCTTTCTACCCCAGTTCCTTGGTCTAGAGGATAAGGAAGGAAAAGTAACTTTTCAGTCCTGAGTCTCTCAAGGTGTGACTGTTGATAAGATCCTTTCCTGGATTTAATAACACAGCCCATTCATTTTTCGGGTCATTGGCACTCATGCATCTACGTCGGCCATGTGGCATCTGGTGATAGGAAGACTGGACTTTACAATCACACAGACCTTGATTTCACTTTTGCTGCGTGTCCCCAGCAAAATGTCTTAACTTCTCAAAACTTTCATTTCTCCTCTATATAGTGAAATAGTATTGCATCTTAGGCTTTCTTGGGTGCCACTGAAAAGATGAAATAAGTTAATGTGTGCAAGGTGTCCAGAAGTTTCTTCATTGACTGATAGTTGCTGGGAGTGGAAGTGACAGTGCTGGTGTTAGAACAACATAGAAATAATGTGTGTGAGTTTCTTTACCCCCTTGGAAAGAGTCTGCCCTAGATACCTGAATCTTTGCTGACCCTGGGGAAATAGGCCAGCCTAAAAGGAGATTTACCTGATAGCTCTCCTTGTTGAAATCAGAGTTTTCCCTTTGAGTCAGCCTTAAGTGTCTGCTCTCTTGTTTCTTCTTGCCTGAGAAGACCATACTAAATCACAGGAAGTTCCCAAGAAGAAAGTACCTCAGACAGCACCCAGGGAGTCCATCCAAATGGCCCCATAACGATCCTAACCTGCCTTCCAAAATGTGTCCCTTTCTCTCTCTCTCTCTCACACATCACACTGACACACACACACACACACACACAGTCAAATCAATCAATAAAAATCTCTACTCCTTTCTGGCTCCTAGAAAGGATTTCTGCCTCTGCTTTGGGGTGGGAGAGGAGGTAGTTGTTCGATTCTGTTTGAATACTATCAACAAATACCATCAACATTGTTTTGTCTAAAAGCAAGAAATAAAACATTAATTGACAACCTACTACTGTCAGTGCTGTAACTGCCCAGTGGGTTCACCTTGCCAGCTGCCTAGACAGAGCGGATTTATCAAGACAGGGAAATTGCAAAGGAGAATGAGTACTTTATGCAGAGCCGGCTGTGAGGGAGATCAGAGTTTTATTATTACTCAAATCAGTCTCCCCGAGCATCCTGGAATCAGAGTTTTTAAAGATAATTTGGCAGATAGGGGCTTAGAAAGTGGGGAGTGCTGATTGGTCAGGTTAGAGATGGAATCACAGGGGTTCGAAGTTAGGTTTTCTTGCTGTCTTTTGTTCCCTGGTGGGATGGCAGAACTGATTGTGCCAGATTACTGGTCTGGGTGGTGTCAGCTGATCCATCGAGTGTCGGTTCTGCAAAATATATCAAGAACTGATCTTAGGTTTTACAGTAGTGATTTTATCCCCAGGAGCAATTTGGGGAGATTCAGACTCTTGGAGCCATAGGCTGCCTGACCCCTAAATTGTAATTTCTAATCTTGTAGCTAATTTGATGGTCCTGCAAAGGCAGACTGGTCCCCAGGCAAGAAGGGGGTCTTTTTTGGAAAGGGCTGTTATCAATTTTGTTTCAGAGTCAAACCATGAACTAAATTCCTTACCAAAGTTAGTTCGGCCTACACCTAGGAATAAACAAGGACAGCTTAAGGATTAGAGGCAAGATAGAGTCGGTTAGGTCTGACTTCTTTCACTTTCATAATTTCCTCAGTTAGATTTTTGCAAAGATGGTTTCAGTACTGGCCAGTCTACATTATTTACTGTATATTACATAATTCACATGAAAACCATGTGCAGTAAGGATTGTCATTATTTTCATTCCATTTCCATATTAAAGCAACTCAAGCTCAGGACAACAAAGCAAATACTCCCTAGCGGTGTATCAAATGTTTTTTCCAATCTCAGGCCCTAACTTAAAATCCACTATTTTTTCTGTGATAGCACACTGCTTCTCAGTCTCCTTTCTCTCAAAGCTTTCCCATTGTTTTAATAGGGTTTGAAAGTGGAGAACTCTGCATGGTACCGCAGGATGGAATTTGCTACGTGTTAGATAGAGAGTTTGATGCTAAGAATTGTGACACTTGCCCCAAAATAATTAGGGCTTCCAAAAGACACTGCAGGCACAGAGCTCACAAAAGAAAAACTAAAATAGGTTAATTCATAAGCAGGTGATTTTTATTTTCTTGCCAAAATATTTCATTCCTTTGGTTGTACATTTTCAAGACCTGATTGGCTCTCTCTTTTCAAGACCTGATTGGCTCTAAGTTACAAGTGCTATCAGATACCTGACTCTGACTGGTTAAAGTGAAAAGAAAATTTTTTGGCTCATATGACTAGGAAGCTCAGGAATGGATAGGTCCTAGAGTATGCCTTTCTCTTCATATCTCAACCATGCTTGGTTTCATCTACTGAAAGATTTCCCTCAGAAGCCTACCTGCATTTCTAAACTCACATCTTCCCCATTCTTCAATGTGAATGAAAAAGGAATCCTACTGCTAAAGTCCACATATTAATTCCAAGAAAGACCCTGGCTAAGCCTGCATGGGTTGTATAGGAACACGTGTAAGCCAGTCACTCTACCTAGATGGATGGGGTACTCTGCCCAGGTAAGGTCACATGCCCTCTCTTGAGCTAGGTGTAAGGACAGAACAACTAATTTCTGTACTCCATTAAGACTGCATGGATGGAGGGAGGGATTCCCCAAAGGAATCAGAAGAAAATGTGTTGGAAAGTATTTTGGATACACACACACAAAAATGTGACTAACACAGTCTAATATTGTAATAAAGTAGAACAATTTCAAGATCTTTACACCTTACTGTAGCTTCCTAAAACTCTGAAAGGTATTGCCACTGGTGAGACATAGAAATGCATTTTATCTAGTTCAAAGTTGTCCTGATGACTTTCTGGAGGCACTCTGCCCCTTCTCTACCTTTCCTGCCCCTACCAACCTTCCCAGCATTTGAAAACCTGGGAAAACACACTTCCATCCCTAATTCCTACAGTCCGTAAGCAAGATGCTGCCAGGTATTTAATCCTCTATTGTGTCTATCCTATATCAATCTATAGGATATGGATTTTATGAAATTCTACTACTTACTCATGAAGATTCTATGCAAGCCTTTCTTCACAGTGAGACATAATAAAGCCTCTTTGCTCTGGCCCCTATTCCATTTCCTGATTTAAAACAATCACAGAAGATGAACCTGAAATCTTTTGCTCAAAATGAGTTGAATCTGAATGATAAACTGCAAAAATTGGAAAAACATTGCTATATAAACCTCATTCATTTAGAGTTGCTTCTGGTGGAGATATACTAGCAAGAGTCATTTTAATACACATCACGATGAGTGGGACATGGAAATTGAAGTGAGGTGATGAAGAAGAAAGTCTAATTATTATGGAGACCACTAGGGAGAGTTGGTCCCCTGTTTCAAGAAAGTAATGATGGTTATGAAAATTGTGCAAGAGAACCATACATCTCATTTCTATGAACGCAGAAAGAGCAGTATTTCAACTCAAGCTTTCCAGGTACTTTAAATCTGCCATTACGGAATATGATATCCAAGTAACGTGAAAGATAACATGAACGGGAGGTTTAATCACATAGTTACACTTGATCTGCTCCAACTTTGTTTTTCAAAACACATATTGGAAATCCCACTGCCAGTGCCACTCTCCATATTCAGTCCCAGTAACTGAAGAGTGTCTCAGAACCAGTTGCAGAACATTGAATCGTACACTTTCCCCTTTTTTCCTTTGGCTACCACGGTGCCAAATTTTGTCCTCAATTCTTAAACTTTACATACAATTTTTTTACATTTATTATCCCAATCTTCACCACAAACATAAGGTAAGTGCTATTATACAGAATTATAGATGTAGAACTGATACTCAGAGGGATGAAGATCAGATGGGGGCAGACCCACAGTTAGAATCTGGTCTGGTAGGCGCCAATTTCACTCTAATGTCAGTGTCCCTTTTCTGAAATTTCCATTCTGAACCCCATTTGAATGCAATCTCTTCCCTAAACTCCCCAGATCACAGGCTTGTTGTACTAGGCTACCACAGTGATGAAGATCAAGGGACTACCACGTCGTGCCAAGGCTTTTAAGAGTTTTTGAGTGTCACTAATGTACTGAGCTTCTCAAGCACTAAGCAACTCTTCAAATGTTATAAGATCTCCATGCTTCAAGACAATTCTGTTTCCCACACATTTATTGCACCTGGGTAAATAAGCTGAACACGGATTTTCTATAACATGGGTTTCATCCTATTAATTTTGCAGATGCAAAAATGTCTCCAAAATTAGTGCTAAGGAGAGGTCAAGTAAATGACTCTTTGGACACTGTGCCAGTCAGATGCTCATTATTATACTAATGTTGCCCATGCAAACCCTTCAGTGACATCCTCCAATATATGCAAATATGCATTGGAAAAAATGGAAATGTATGTAAATGATGCAGAGGTTACACTGGCCTATTAACATCACAAATCCCCATTTACAGTCTACTTTTAATTTAAGTGATCTTTCTATTAGGAGAGCCATTTATGAAGTTAATCTGGAACAAAATCACAGCATGTCAATTAAAAGGGTGTGACAGTGAGACCACCATCAATTGGTACCTCTTAGCAGATGTCTTAATTAGGCCTCTCCGTGTTAGATTGACCAACCACACTCTGTGAAAGTCATTTTCAAGTTTGCATCTGACGGCTCTCTTTTTCAAACTTTCTCTTTTTCTTCTTTGTGTTTAAATCCTAGCTATGAAGACGTTTTCCTTTGTAGATTTTTTTCTCCAAAGATTTTATTCTTTTTCTCTTTTCTTCTTACTGTAAGAGTATGCCAGAGAGAATATTTCACTCCTAGGGGCTGGGACACTGAAAGCCTTTATTTGAACTGTTTGTATTATCTCAAATATTTATTCGCAATTTGCATTCACCTCTTAAAATAGCCAGGCTTATTTTAATATAAAATTTTGTTTAAAGTCATATACCACCTAGTAAAATTGAAGCCATGATATTCTATATTTTTGTCTATCATTGGCTCAAGATCTAAGTGGTAGGGGCAGGACTTACATAATTCAGTTTGAAAAGCATGAGTTGAATGGAAAGAGCTCCAGAGCCATTCAAACTGAGCTCAAAACTTGATGCTGCTATTTATTAAAGGTGTGACTTGGGGCAAATTATGCAATCCACACTGAATCCTTCAACGCTAACAATCTTATTTTTCTACTTTCTTTTCACTTCATCACCTAGCTCAGGACCTGACACACAATTAGTGCCCAGACTTTTTTTTTTTCAATAAATGCCGTCTCTATGCCTAAATACTTTTTCTTTCTAAAATGGTGATAACATCTTAACATCTACATTACAGTGTTTTGGTGAGTATTTTAAAGAAATATTTCCCCTTCTTTTGGAAAGAATAATTTTCCTGTGGAAGTAAATAACTATCTTGTGATGAAAAACATACTTAAGCAAATGTAGATGCTACCAAATAAGACAAGTGTTTTATGGCTTTTCTTGGGAGAGAAAAAAATAAAATGCCATATATAGCACCTAATTAGAAATGTAAGAGTGAAGTATCTCCTGTTGTCATAGATCAGAGGCTAACAAATATGTGCTGTCAGATAGTAAACATTTTCAGCTTTGTAGGCCATACTCTCTTTGTTGCAACTACTCAACTCTGCTGTGTACCACGAAAACCGTCATAGACAATGCTAATCAAATGGGTTAGGTAGCTGTATTTCAATAAAATTCTATTTACAAAAATAAATGGCAGGTTGGGTTTGGAAGGTCATACGGACTGTATAGTCCCCTCTGCAGACTATTCAAATGTTATATCCTGGAAATTATATTTGATGTATTTAAATAATTGGTTTTAATTTTTAAAATAAAGATACCAGATGAAATTAATTTAAGCTTAAGAAGATAAATGTAAACCATAAAACACAATCTGAAACACAAGTAGGTCATCTCCAGATATTGAAGACAAGTAAGACAACAACGTTGTTCAAATGTAAGACATGATATTTAGCGATATTTTTTTTTTGACAGAGTCTTTCTCTTATCGCCCAGGCTGGAGTGTAATGGCACAATCTTGGGTCACTGCAACCTCCGCCTCCTGGGTTCAAGCAATTCTCCTGCCTCAGCCTCCTGAATAGTTGGGATTACAGGTGCCTGCCACTATGCCTGGCTAATTTTTGTATTTTTAGTAGAGATGCGGTTTCACCATGTTGGCCAGGCTGGTCTCAAACTCCTGACCTCAGGTGATCTGCCCGTCCTGGCCTCTTGAAGTACTGTGATTACAGGTGTGAACCACTGCACCCAGCCCCCTCTTTTTATTTTTCATTTTTTGAGACAGAGTCTCACTGTCACTCAGGCTAGAGTGCAGTGGTAGAATCACAACTCATGGTACACTCAACCTCCCAGGCTTCAAGTGTTCCTCCCACTTCAGCCTCCCAAGTAGCTGGGAACATGGGTGTGTGCCACCATACCCAGATAGTTTTCGTTTTTGTTTTTGCTTTTTGTCAAGAAAGAGTTTTGATACATAAGTGCTGGGAAAGGAAGGGTGTGGTCCCTTTAAATGACATGGAAAGGGGCAGCGAAGTGCTGGGAAGAGGAGGGCATGGTCCTGGCTAGGGTTCCACCTCTGGGCCTGTGCCCACAGAACTAGGTGAGGACAGGATTTTTGTTTTCCTTCTTAAATGTTGCATTTCTACCCTGGGCTGCCACACCCCCATCCTGTGCTATAAAAATTTCCAAGACCCTAGCAGGCAGACATACAAGCAGCTGGAGTTGAGAGAACATCAGCAAAAAAACACACAGGCGACTGGATATTGAGAGGAACACACCAATAGGCACTAGCATGCTGGCAGACCACCAACCAGCAGAATAATGCAGTTTGGCTGGAGCAGTCGGAAGAGAGTCCAGGCCACTGGGCAGCCTGACTCCAAGGGAAGACCATCTCCCTTCTGGCTGCCCTATCCGTGGAGAGCTACTTCCACTCAATAAAACCTTGCACTCATTCTCCAAGACCACGTGTGATCTGATTCTTTTGGTACACCAAGGCAAGAACCCTGGGATACAGAAACCCCTCTGTCCTTGCAATAGGGCAGGGGTCTAATTGAGCTGACTAATACAAACTGCCCACGGATGGCTAAACTGAAAGAGCACACAGTGACACACACACACCCACTTGGGCTTCAGCTGTAAACATTCACCGCAGAGACTGCTGTGGGATCGGAGCTCCACAGTCTGCCCATCTGTATGTTACTTTAGAGGTTTGAAGAAGCAGAGCACTGAAGAAGGAGAGCACTGAAGAAGTGAGCCACTCCCCTGTCACATGCCCTGTAAGGTGGACAAGGGAACATTTCCCATTTCAACTGGGGACTCATCTGGGATTTGAACCCAGGACCTCTCACCCCACATTGGGGACCATTTTTCCTTTAGATTCTGAGGGCCAAAGCAGTCCCAATGGTTCAAGATACACTCCAGAGGAGTATACTCTGGGGGTAATGAAGATAACCGGTTGCCCATTCAGAAAGTCAGGGAATAGAGGCAACTCTCATTCCCTTCCTTCTTTCAGCGAATACTCAGGGTGTGATGGAGAAAGTGAGCGTCCTCCCTTCACTCTCCATCTCTTGTCCCTGAGCCCTGATGACCTTGGCAGATGCTGGCCATGGGCACCAATGTGGTATGTACCCATGAAGCAGGGAAAACCCGGAGAACAGAAATTAAGTGCCACCACCTATGCCTCCCTCTCCCCTGCTGTTGGCAAACTTTGAATTCCCTGGGCCTGCTTACTCCATGAAGAATGACCTCTTTCTGTGGGGTGGGGTTTGGTCAGCAGGAATCAGTCCTGCCCATTTACATTGTGCGTGTTGACTGGCTTTGGATCACTCAGACCCAGTTTTTCTTTCTAGGGCCTCACCCTGAAGCTTGGAATCAAGTTTGGGACTGAAAAGGCATTTCAGAGGCTGTTTGTATCCATTTAGTGTCTCAAGTAAGCCCTGCTGAATTTGCAGTTACCAGTCAGCTGGGGCCATTCCTCTGTTAACTTCCCTATCAGAAACAGAGTTGGGAGGGGAAGCCTTCTCACTTAGAAAAGGAAAACAGAGAAAAACACTTTCAGGAGAAGAAAGGGGGAGATTCTGGGGGAAGAACCCCTTGCTTAGTGCAACTGGTTTCTCTAATTCTTACATCTTTCCCTCGGTTCAGACTGGGTTGGATTCCTTGGCCATGGGAGGAAAGGTTCCATTGGCATAGCAGTTGAGAAGCACCCATCCACTGGCCCTTTGGGGCTGCAGCTACCAGTGTGGCTTTCTTCCACCCCCACTCATGGCTGTTGGGCTCTGCCTTTGCCTGCTGCAGGCACCCAGGCTGGGAAAGGAAAAACTAAGAGAGGTGCCCTGAGCTACACGTGCCCATAGCTGTTGAGGTGGAGGCATACATGGCACCTCTAGGAAAAATTGGTCTAATTTTCACCTTTGGCAGCTGAGCGAAATGTTCATTTTACTTAGTAAAATTGCCACAGCGTGTAGCAAAACTCTTGACATGAAGGAAGAGATAAGAGCCATTTCAAACCATGTGACAGAGAGAAAAGAAATGAAAGAAAAACTGCCTCTTACCTGCATGAAAGAAAGAGAGATGGCAGGGTTTTGGAAGAAACACAGACCTGACAGTTTTGCATTTGCTTACACCCATCTTCCAAGATCCTGGATGAGCCCCCAGTTGAAATGGGAAAATTTCCATTGTCCCCCTCACAGGGTGTGTGGCAGGGGGAGCAGCTCACTTCTGCAGTGCCCCACTGCTCAAACCTCTAGGGGAGCACACAGATGGGCAGGCTGTGTGGCTCCAACCCAACAGTGTCTAGGGGTGAATGTTTACAGCTGAAGCCCCAGTGGGTGGGTGTTACAAGGTGGTCTTTCAGTTTAGCCGTCTATAGACAGCTCATGTTAGTCAGCTCAATTAGACCCCTGCCTGAGGGCAAGAATAGAGGGTTTTCTGTATCTCAGGATTCTTGCCTTGGTGTACCAAAAGAATTGGATCACACGTGGGCTTGGAGAATGAGTGCAAGGTTTTATTGAGTGGAAGTAGCCCTCAGCGGATGGGGGAGCCAGAAGGGAGATGGTTTTCCACTGGAGTCAGGCCACCTGGTGGCCTAGGCTCTCCTCCAACTGCCCCAGCCAAACTTCATGTTATTCCTCCAGTCAGTGACCTGCCAGCATGCTGATGCCTGTTGGTGTGTTCCTCTGCTGATGTGCTCCTCTCCACATCCAGCACTTGTGTGTCTGCCTGCTAGGGTCCTGTGGTTTTTCTAGGCACAGAATGGGAGCATGACAGGCCAGGGTGGAAATGCAACATGTGGGCAGGAAAACAAAAATGCCTGTCCTCACCTAGGTTGGTGGGCACGGGCCCGGGGGGTGGAGCCCTAGCCAGGACCATGCCTTCCTCTATGCAGCACTTCTCTGCCCCCTTCCATATTATTTAAAGGGACCCCTTGCCCCTCCCTTCCCAGCACTTCCGAATTAGTTTCACCATATTGCCCAGGCTACTCAAACTCCTGGGCTCAAATGATCCTTCCACCTCGGCTTCCCAAAGTCCTGGGTTACGGGCATGAGCCACCACTCACAGCCTAGCCTTCCCTCTTTAAATAAACTTTATCCTGAAACATTTTGCACTGACTTCAGCGATGACTAATGTGATGTAGCAGGGCAGTTTCTGCAGAGATTTGAAGCCTAATATAGCATAGGCTTCAGGGTGTAGCGTTGTCTAATGGCAAGGGGAAACAGACAGATCAGGCAAACGCTTGGCTCTCAGATGACCTTGGTTAAGGCAACATCCTATTGTCCCAAACAGAAGACAATAAGAATAATAGAATTAAAAATGTTTCTCTTGGGCCCTCAGAAAGCAAGAGTTGAAATGGCATGTCAGGAGAAAAACACAATAATCTTAATTACATACCCTAGAGGACAGTTTGGTGGAATGGAAAAAGCATAAACATTGGAGACAAAAATTGAAATTCAAATCTCAGCTTTGTCACTTATTTTATGAAGAAGAATGAAATTCTTTAGTCCTTCTAAGCCTCAGTTTCTTCATTCATCTGTAAAGTAAAGATGACAAAATCTGCCCTTAAAGAATGTGGTTGGTTGAGAGGTTTCAGTGAGCTGGATGCATGAGCTAATATATGTTCACAGCACAGTTGATGATGCACAGTAGGAGCTCCATAAATGTTCATTTCTTTATTTTCCCATCTCCTTTCCCCAACTACACATAAAATAAGACCTTTCCACTGCTCTCAGCCAGACCATCCATTTTTCCTGCTAATAAATGAGAGTTTCATTACTGCTCCTCAGATGTCGAATTATACTATGGGTATCACCTCTACTGTATCTTAATCCCTTTGCTAATGTACCATTTTACCTTGAATTGTTACAGTGTTCTGCCCCTCCTACTCCTCTCTCGCCTTGCTGCAAAGTCATGAGTCAATTCTTTTCAATTGTTCTAATAATAGCAGTCTCTTACAAGAACATCTCAATTGTCCTCACTCATTGTATTTCACTTTTTTAAGTCATCTAGCTGTTTACAAGTGTTTCTTTCTTTTATCCAGTTGTTGCAGTCATCCATTTAAAAGCCTAGTGCTCTATGTATGTACTTGTGCATAAGTGTACTTTACACTTATGCACACACACTCACACATACACATATATCCTTTTTCCTAATTTCTTGATTTTTTTTTTTACTGAATAAGTTCTTATTTGGTAAATAAATAAATTATTAGCAAACAACATTTGAGAGAAATGCATTAATATAGTTACAATATTTAAGAAAATGCAAACTTTTCAGGCATGGTGAAAAGCATGCTTTAGTAGCATTGCCTGCATTATTTTGACATTTAAAATTTCAATTGCTGCTTATCTATTCATTATAGAAGATCAAATATGACTTGTTTTTAGCAAGTTTTGACTTTTCCACTTCATTTTCAGCAAACCATAAAAGCTCAATGTCTAAGGATTTCACCTTCAAGGTTGATATCATATACAAGCATAAATTTGAGCTCACTGGGCTGAAGGTCTGATGTGCAAAAGAGAATCTCTCAGATGGAATACAAGATTAGTGGACTGGGAGAGAGATCCAAGATGGCCGATTAACAACAGCTCAGGATTGTAGCTCCCAGTGAAAGCGCAGAGAGCGAGTGGACGCCGCACTTTCAGACGAATTTTTGTTGCCCACAGACTAGGAGATTCCCGGCGGAGGAGC
>CAUYLG010062714.1:0-66353 GCA_963573385.1 Cacajao melanocephalus | reverse complement strand
TGGGTTCAAGAGATTCTTCCGCCTCAGCCTCCTGAGTAGCTGGGACCACAGGCATATGCCACCATGCCTGGCTATTTTTTGTATTTTTAGTAGAGACGGGGTTTCACCATGTTGGCCAGGATGGTCTCGATCTCTTGACCTCTTGATCCGCCTACCTCGGCCTCCCAAAGTGCTGGGATTACAGGCGTGAACCACTGCGCCCGGCCGTGTTTCTTATCTTATTTGATCCTCATAATAATAATCCTGCCACACAGATCAGATCCCTGTTATATTTACAAAGTACTTGAATGAGGAAAGGCCACATAACTTTCTCCACACAGCTCCCCTCTCCCAGAGCCCGTGGGAAAGCCCTGCCCAGAACTCTCAATTCCACAAGAAAAACCTGAGGCATTTGTGACAAAGGGCCACAGACAAGTGCAGTGGCTCACGCCTGTAATCCTAGCACTTTGGGAGGCTGCGATGGGCAGATCACGAGGTCAGGAGATCAAGACCATCCTGGCTAACACCGTGAAACCCCATCTCTACTAAAATACAAAAAATTAGCTGAGCATGGTGGCGCACACCTGTAGTCTCAGCTACTCAGGAAGCTGAGGCAGGAGAATCGCTTGAACCTGGGAGGCAGAGGTTGGAGTGAGCCAAGATTGCGCCACTGCACTCCAGCCTGGTGACAGAGTGAGACTCTGTATTAAAAAAACAAAAACAAAAACAAAAAAAAAAACAACAACAACCAAAAAAACAGAAAGAAAGAATAAGAAAGAGAAAGAAATAAAAGAAAGAGAAAGATGTTGTCTGAGAGGGATTGAGAGGGAGGAATGAAGCATATGAGGAGTTAGCCAAGGAGATCAAGCAATAAGAGTTGGTGCTGAAATGCTGAGTGTATGATAAAATATATTGTTTCCTAAGAACAATGGCAAGGAAAACCTGGCCAGGCCCCGCAAGTGGAAAACTGCTTGGGGCATTCTAAAGTAGCAAAACAGTATACGTGTATCATACACCGGTTAAAACAATTCTTTAAGCACGGGATATGTGATCCTACCCCCGTGGCTCCCTCATGGAGCATACTCTCAGGTTTGTTCTTGATCAGTGGTAAGCAGGCACCAGGTGCCTACCTAGTTTATCTTGGTTCTATGAGAAAACACAGAACACCTGTTTGTTAATAATCACCCGTTCAGAGAGAATAAATACGTGGGTCAGAATCTGCTCGAGGCCCTCAGCCTGGAAGGCTTTCAGCTCGGAAGTTTGTTGGCCCCCGAAGAGTCCAACTTTGCTGTTCTATCTGGGTGTCTGCGTCTTAATGCCTTTAGTACCGCCTGGTTGGGGGTCTCTGTGGCCAAGCTGATCTCGGTAAGTTAGGAAATAAATGCAATGTCCTAGGCAAAGGAAATGATGTGAACAATGGCTCAGAAGCAAGATAAGTCAAGATGTGTCCCGGAAAACTCAGAGCTCTGCTTGGCTGTAGTGAAGAGGGTGTGAAGGAATGTTGGGAAGGCAGATAAGAATATGTTAGGGCTCTGTTCTAATTGGTTTGAGCTGCTAGGACAAAATACCATGAACTAAGTAGCTTATAAACAACAAGTTTATTTCTTACAGTTTGGGAGGCTGGGGAGTCTATCAGTGCACCAGCAGATTCGGTGTCTGGTGAGGGCCACTATTTGGTTCATAGCTGGCACCTTCTCACTGGGTCCTCACATGGGGGAGGAGAACTCTGTTCTCTTTAGCCGCTTGTGAGGACACTCATCCCATTTGCGAGGACTCTGCCTTCTGATCCAATCACCTCCTAAAGCCCCCACCTGCTAATGTCATTGCCTTAGAGATAAAATTTTAATGTAGAAATTCTGGGGAGACACAAACGTTCAGACAGTAGCAGATGGGATCATGAAGCATCCCCGATGGCAAGCTGGGTGATCTGACCTTTTATTTATAAAGTGGACTTTTAAAATTGTTAACTTGTTTCAAGTGGGGACTGGAACATTTGCTGTGCCCCTATCTGCCTGTGGAGCGATTGTAGTTTAAAAGAGGGGAGTGCTTAATTATCTGAACATGGTGCACCTGGCCCTGCATCTGAGGACGGGTGTTTCAGCGTGGGAGGCCTTTGCAGCATATCTCAGGTCACCCACAGGCTGTGGTGTGTAGAAGTTTAGTGTCGGTTACCCCACATCCTATATCAACCTCTATGGACCTTAGGGTGATGGTTTCTTTTCCACTTTTGTTTACCATTATTCATTCTGTGGTATGAGGGAAAGAAACAAGTGTCTGACAAGAAATAACACAAAAGATGAAGGAGGGAAGGATGTGCAGGGGGTAGAGTCCAACAGGGAACCCATTATCTGGAAGAGAGAGGACGTAAACACCATGTCCCAGTTACTCCCTTAAACATCCAATTCGGGAAGTTGTCAAGGCAACAGAAGAGGCTTCTTGATCCAGCCCAAGGCTTCTGTCCCGTGAATGACCACTTCAGCTTCCTAAAGCTGCCAATGTGGCTGGGCCCTGTCAACACTGAGGGTGAAGGGGAGAGGCCGTCTCACCTGCCTTTTGTGCATTTGCACATTTGCTCTCTGTGGCATTTTATAGTCGCAGCATAAAATCTAGAGACCAGCAGTGTCTTTGGAATTGGCCCCTGAGACCAAAGCATTTTCGTCTACTATCTCTTATGCCCTAACTTCCTACACTCTTTATTTTACTATCTCCATGCATTGCCATTTAAAATTATATGTCACTCCTATATAATAAAAAACATACAAGGAAGAAAAGAAAATTACAAGAGAAAGGCCAAAAGCACTGTTTCCTCCCTTTTCTAATTTATTTGAGGTCAATCTGGAGTGAGTCATGCAAACCAGCATATTGCCTCGGCCTCCTCCATCCTGTGAAATGCTTGTTTCAAGTGAGGATTGGACCATATTTTGTCCTTTTGATGCCTCACTGAGTAGTTTGGCCCTATTTACCCATGGTTTGCACCAGTGGTTCTTAGTCTTTAATGAGCCCCAGAATCACCAGCGGGTAGCTTTTTAAGCTTACCAATGCCCGGGCCTCACCCCACCCTCCTAAATCTGAATCTCTGTAGATAGGACCTGGGCAGATACAAGTGAAGAAGGCAAGTGCGGTGACTCTTTCATGCCCCAAAGGTTGAGAACCACCAGCCTACCCATGGTTTACCTCCAGTACTATGATAAAGGGGATTGAAAGACTCTTCCCACACCAGCAGAACTAGAGAGTACTTCCAGAAGTTAACAACTCTATTTCTTTCTACAGGGAAGAATTCATTTCAGTTTAGACAGTAGCCTATCTTATTTAGCCTTAAAGAGTTTCACATCTCAGAACCAAGATACTTCTTGAAAGAAAAGACAAGTTTCCAAAGCAGGTTGTCATGTAGCAAACTGAAAGAGTAATGTCCCTGACTGTTGCAGTTGACCCCTCAGAACATAAGCCATGTTAAACCTAAGACACCCTGGGTAGAGAGAGCCCTTTACAGACCTGCATCTTAGGAAACTCATACTTGACTGCTTTGCTTCTTTACTGTCTCTAGTTCCTCCAGTCTTGACAACAGATACAACTGAGGATGTCTTCTGGGTAACAGTTTTTAAATAGACATCAGAGTGAGAGCCTGCTATGTTTTCTCCATAATTCTAGTAAGTGTGCATATTTTCAATGAAAGCACCTATGGCTATGCATAGCTGGAAGGTGGTTGAGGAGGGGGTAGGAAAATCTACAAAGAGAACCAGGGATCCTCTTGAAAACAAAGAGGATTCTGTATCCTGGCCCTGCTACTAAGACCCTTGGGGAAGCAGTTATGTAGGAGCTTTCTTGGATGAGGGAGCACCTGACAGGGGTAATCAATTTCCCTTGAGTTTGAAGACCCCAGTGATGGGTCAGGGATTTGCAGTCACCCTGCGATCAGGCCAACCATGTTACTCCAGACATGGGCTCTAGTGGGCTCCAGCATGTGGAGCAGCCGTTCAGTCGGAAGCAGTCAGATCCAGTGATGGCTGCACAGCGCTTCAGCTGCCGTTGGTCTGCAGCACAGACACACTGCTTGCGTTCTCAGGGGTCAGCTCCAACAATCGGCAACATTTCTCTTCCAGTTACCTGAATGACATCCTGTTTTGGAAACTTACAATTTCTTTCAAGAAGTATCTTGGTTCTGAGATGTGAAATTCAGCCCGTAGGTCTGAGCCTCTGACTTCTTGTACATATCAAGGGAGGGAGGCCCAAGGGCTTTACTTTCACTTATTGTGCTACATGGAGCCTACAGAGAAAGTCTTACTAGTAACCCAGATCCATACTCAGCTTGAAATGCTCACACCAACTCCATGAAAGATGTGCTGCCACTATTAGCATTGCACTGGTTTAAAAAAAAAATAAATTTGTGATCCACAGAGGTCAAGCAGCCCATCCTGGCCAACACACTGGTGAACCACAGCATCAGACCGAAATCTTACTCTTCTACCACATCTCTTGCCACCACTAACGTGGGCCCAGCAGCTGACAACTCAAAGGGAACCAAGAATGAGAAGTTTTTGACCTAATTGTCTAAATTGACAGATGCTTTGTCTTGCATGGAGGGGACCAATAAACGCCCAGAGAGACAACACAAGTCCTCAGGGAGGCAGGAGCTGACTCCACTGGCAGTGGGTGTCAGCCTCTGCAGACCCACTCCTCATTCCCACCACCCTGCCATGGCACTTCAGATCTGCATCAGACAACCCTTGACGCTAGCACTCCAGGGATGTGTTGCCAGGAGAAGCAGCACTCGCTGCCACAGCAGGGCAGGTGAATTTGCGTTATTGACTACAGATCAAAACCTGGAGATAACGGGAAAGAAAAACATAGTAGCTTAATATGATGAAGGGAACTTAAAAAATCTAGTGAGCTCATGCTTAGGCAAGCTGCCCAAGGTGACCAGGCAATCACAGCAGCTAAGGACCATAGAGGCGACACCACAAGATCTGATCCTATCTGTTCTAGAAGTCAGATGACCATACCACGGGTCACCACAACTTGTACTGCACCCTGCACCACTCAGAACCTTTTGGGCCACTCAATAAATGAAACGACTAGTTGTTTCCGTCAGACAATTAGCAGGACTCTGTTTTACTTCCCCTATGCTGAATTGATGATTATTTGACTAGATCAACCCTATACACGGATTGTTCTGGAGTCCTGTGGATAGGGCTTAATAGTTCGTCAGCATCTGTTAACTGGGCACCGATTGAACACAAGCATTCTATCAACAGCACTCCTGACCGTGATGCCCTGAGGCTGTTAGAAGTTCTGGACATTTAATCAGCGTTAGCAAGGCCACCTATGTCAGCTGCAGCAGAAGCTGCCTGCTAATGGACCTGTCTCTGATTATGACTTGGTGGCTGTCCACCAAGGCTGCACACTGAGGCAGTGGGAGTGGATATGAAAATACTGTTTCAGGGTCTCCCCCACAGAGACACCGATGTAATTGGCTTGGGGAGAAAACTGCCATCAGAAGTTTTAAAATCTCTCTTAATGGTTTGAATAGGTAGTGAAGGCTGAGAACCACTGGTTTCTGTTGAAACCTCAGTTCCTGGTTCCAAAGACATTTGTGGTGAGTTTGTATTCATAGTCACTTGGTTAGCTTTCTATTTCTGGGGTCCAGGGGTGAGATTGAGAGTGGAGAAAGCAATGCAAATGGGTGGAATGCCTTGATCTAACCTACACAGCACATCCTGTGTTTGTCTTTTCAAATTGCTTTCTGTTTTACTTTTGCTTCCTTGCTCTATTTCTTTCAATAAACCACACTCACTGCCATTATCTCTAGCCTGTTGTCCTCCCCTTATGATCAAAGTCCAAGCTACATATGATCTCATTTACTCTCAAAATATCTCTGCAAGTGAGGAAGGAGCCAGGCCTTTGTTCCCCAAGGCAAATCAGGGACGTGCAGATCCAGAAAGGTTCTATCTGCCATGGGACTCATAACACTATTCAAGTCAATGTGTTTATAGCAATTTCCAACTTACAAAGTGTTTTCGCCTATATACTCCCATGGAATCCTCACAGCAAATCTATGATGACAGTATTTTCATAACCAGAGTGACCACGCATTCTGATTTGCTCCCAAACTATCCCGGGTTATACCTGTGGTTCCAGCCTAATTATTGGTAACATCTCCTTTCGCTCTCAGAAGTGTCTGGTTTTGAACAATAAATTATATGGCCTCCTTATTTATAACCATGCTCTTGTTTTAAGAGGGGGCCAGTGAGGCTCCTGAAAGTAAAATAATTTGTTCAGGGCCATTTAGCTCATTAGAGGTAGAGGCAAGACTTGAACTCAGGTACTGTGTCTCCAAGTCGCTGCCCCATCCACAGGTATTATGGGACATTTGAATCAGAGTTGATGTGATCTAACCTTTCTTATTAATAGAAACTAAAAATGTGGGGAAATAATCTCTTAAAAATCATTGTTAGAATGTTCCTTGAAAGTCTTAGAGTATGTAACAGAAATGAGTTAGTCTCCTTGGAAGCGTTCTATGAATACATTAGAACGGATTAATAACTTATAAATAATTGTCATCATGATGGCACTTGAAAGCCTAACTTGGCAAAATATAAGGTACCAGGCCTGACACATAGGTGTTCGGAAAAGAGCAAGAAATTCAGAGTCTAAACTTCTAGATTTGAGGACTGGATCTGAATCCTATCTGCTGTCTACCTTTGGGCATTTCATATACCCTCTGTGAGCACATGTATTGTTCAACCATAAAACAGGAGAAATCATCATTCTTAGTTCCCTGGGCTGTTACAAGAAGAGCTAACTGCAGCTCATCAAGTGCTCTGACAGGGAGTCTCACGAGGTCCCTGTGAATTTAGTTTGTTTTGTTTATCTTTCACACGAGTGAATTAAGCCTTATAAAGTTGTGAGGATCAAATGAGATAAGGTATTTGAACATGTTTATGATGTCCTAATATGCTGCAATCTCTTCTTATCATTATCAGCAGTAGTAGTAACAGATAATGACTATCAATTGACATGGGAGACAATTACATGTCCTTGTGAAACTCACTGGGTGACTGTGATTTAGAGTGGTACCCCCAGTGGAAACAAGAGATTGGGAGATCCTTCCAAGGGGTGTTGAAAATGACCGTGTCATGACTATAACTGGGTGGGACCCACCCTGCTTGGAAGTCTCCATAGAAACCGGACAGCCCTGCCCTGCAGAAAGCACTTCAGTTATCTGACACCAACAACAGGAAGGCCTTTGGGGGAATCTTGTACCTTAGAAAAACTCCAAACTTTGGAAAGGTGTGGTTCTGTCAACAAGGACACTGCTTCCCTCAAATGACACAGTTCAAGTAAGGCCTGGGCAGCATCTTTACTTCACAATATTTCTAGCCTTTACTTGTCCCATTTACTTGTAAATGAGAACTGCTAACCTGAAGCTCAAAAAATGAGGTTGGGGGAGGGGTCAAAACAACTTTCATACCTGATGTTTTGATCTCCGCATCAATCTGGTTTTTGAGCTAGCCATGAAGGCCTGCCTGGCTTTCATGGATTCACTTCCTTTAGGGAAAAAAACAAATGACAACACAGTCATTTTAGAATTCTTTAGGGAACACTGTGAATTGTGCAGTAAGGTTTTCATATAAATGGAGAGACTCTCCAACACTGCCAATAAGAAAATTCCAAAGGTGCAGGTAGGTAGAATCCGTCTCCACACCTAAGAGTGGGGCAGAGGGTTGCTTTGGCTCTAAAGAACCAATTTGTGTTTCAAATATCTTTCAGGAACTTGACACCTTGAAACTGCCTATTCTCAGGGAATCCGAGTAAGTCTTAGAATAGCTTTCTTCAAGGAGAGCAGCAAGACTCCTCTCTTTGTTAAATCTCTCCCTATTCACTCCTTAGGCCCCAACCCTGGATGTCGGGGTTCAGAACACCCTTTTGCTGCCCTGTGGTCCAACGCTGCCCAGCATCACACAGATATGACCTTTTTATTACCTGGGTCTGCCAAAGGACCTGGACATCCTGCCTGGGGCGGGGGTGGGGGGAGTCACAGAAACCAAAGGAGTGCACAGGGGCCACAGTGGGGAGAGAACAGGCAGAAGAAAGCAAGTGTCACTAAGTGTCAGGTGTAAGTTTGAAAAATAGACACAAAGAATGTAAAATTCAGCAGAAGAAATTTAACAAACCTTTGTGGTAGGCTGGGACAACAGAGACAGATCACGTACCAAGTGTAAAGTAAGTCACAGTTCATTTTTATGTATTTTAGGAGTCAGAAAGTACCAGAGACCATGGATTGTTATCAAGGTTTATGTAGATCTCATACATTTTGCAAATATCTATTTAATTAGCTTGTAGAGAAGGATCTTTTGGGCAAAATAACATCTTCCCCATTCCAGGGAATATTTTTGCCTTTTAAATTCTGCCAGGAGGCCCCTGACAGGCACCAGTGATTCTTCCCTTCTCAGCGATCTGCGTATTTCTAGGGAAACTTTGCATTGGGAGAGTTTTTCCCCCTTTGTGAAAGGTCTTGGCGCTCAGGCAGTCCCCGACTTCCCCTCCCCCAAGTCCTGGCGACTCTATCTGCTCAACCCTGGAGGCTATTCTCCGGCAGCCTCAGGTTTCCCTACTTCTGTAACGTCGGCACCGAGGGCTGATCAAATGTTTTTTTCTCCTTACACCCGCGCAGCGGGAAACGCTGCGGCGGCCTCCCCTCCAGCCTTCCTCCTACAGGTTGCAAATGAAGTAGAGCAGCTTTGACATTAGGGAGGGCAAGGCGACTTCATTTAAATTTGCACTGTGCTTCTTCATCCCTGTCTGCATCGGGCTGAACGGGAGGCTCTCCCTATTACCAAACGCCTAGCTTTTCTTTGATACTACCTTAAAAAATCATGATTATGACAAAAAATAATAACATCGGGGAATGGAGTACTTGTTTTCTGCTTTGCAGGCACCAAGCAAGAAAACACTTTTGTCTCCTTGGCTTTTGTCTTAGGAGCTCTGAGCGAAAAGAGGGAATTTTAAGAAATGTCACTTTCTCTGTGCCAAAGATCATTGTGTCAATAATCTTTCTTTCTCTCTCCCATCCCTGCCCCTCCTCTCGTTTTAGAGGAAAGGTTCGCGGGTCCAGCCAGGTTTCTACAGCATCCCTACACCTGGAGACGTCATTCAGGACCAGCCCGAATCGCGCCCGGGCAGGGCTCTGGACTCGGACTCGCAAAGGTGACAGCGGGGGCGGGGGAGGGGGCTGACAAACCGCGGGCCAACTCTCCGGGCAGACAGCCACGTGCCGGAACCTACCTGCCTCCATTCTGCCCAGGAGCCCCGCAGCGGGGCGCGGGCCTTCGGGAAGGCCACGGGGGAGCGCAGGGTTCCGCGCAGCCCTCCTGGGAGGGTCCGGAGTCCAGCGCACCCCGCGCCCTCATGCATGAGCCCGGCGGGAGGCGCGGCAGGTGCAGCGGGCGCCCGGACCCCGACCTACCTTCACGAAGAGCTCGATCTCGGGGTCCCTGTCGTCCCCGTTAGCTGTCGCCGAGTCTGTCATGCCGTTGGCGCCCGGGGCCACCGTCCCGGGCCAGGGAGGCGCCACCTCTGCAGCTCCTGGGCCAGCACTCTGAGCTCCTGCCACTGCCCAGCGGGGCCCCTCTTCAGGGCGGTGTTTAATTTTTCACAAAACCATCGATTTCTCCAGCCCGGGCAGCGGGGTCTAAGAGATCAGTGTCCCAGGTGCTCACATCAAAAGGAGGGAAACCGGGAGGGGGCGGGGGGCCACGGGAAAAGCCGAGTGAAGGGGATGACAACAGGTCCTGGGAGCAACAAGTGCCGGGCTGCCCGGAGGTGTCACAGGATCCGCGACTGTCAGCGATCCCGCCGCCGCCAACGCGCCCAAAATAGCCGGTGGCTGCGGGGCGGGGTCAGCCGGGCGGGGACGCAGCGAGGACACCCCGGGAGCTCGGGCCTGGGCCGGGCCAAGGCCCCCGCCCTGAGACCCCGCAGGGCAGGAGGCGGGGACAAAAGCCCAGAGGATGTCCTGGGGGGGATAATGAGGGGGAGGGAGAGAGAGTCGAGGAGAAGGGGAAGGAGTAGAGGAAGGGGAAAAGGGAAGGGGAAGGAAGAGAGGAGATGGCTCTCAAGTCTTCTGTTTCTATAATAAAGCATCAGCTCCTCCGAGTTACTCCACTACCAGCGTTACCCACTTGGAAAGCCCTTCTTGTGTCTTAGCGATGCTCAGAACCAGGAAGAGGGAAGGGAAGGACCCCCCCCCAAAAAAAAAGGGGGCATTTGCCATACTTGGGTTGAGCAAACGGAGAGAAGGGCGCAGGGGAGGGATAGGGCAGGGGTGGCTGGAGCCCGGGGCGGAGGGGTGAGTCAACCTGCTCAGGTGCCGCCCAGTGAAGGATCCGTGCCTTTCAGCCTTCTGGGTTTGTTTCTTTTTCTTCCCCTTTCTTTCATTTTCTATTTCTTCCTTTATTTTCTGATCTTACTTCACTCCTGTTCTTTTCTGGTTGTTTTAGTGAAGTAGGATGCAAGCACAGAAAAGATGCACATATCGTAGGTGTATGCCTCAGTGAATTTTCACAATTGAATCCACCCGTGTAACCAGCGCCAGATGAAGAATAAAATGTTAGTGACGTTCCTAGAAGCTCTTCCTGCTTCCTCCTCTCTACATCTTTTCTCCCTTCTCCCCTGTCCCAGGGTAACCATTATTCTGGCTTGTAACAGCACAGGATCATTTTACCCGGAATGTTGGTGTCTGGCTTCTTTGACTCATTACTATGTTTTTGAGATTCATCCATTGTGCTTTGTGTAGTTGTGTATCATCCATTTTCGTTAACAAACTTATTTATTCTGTCAATGGACATTTGTGCAGTTGAAGATCATGACTACTCTGTCATGAGCATTCTGTCAAACATCTTTTGGTTGGATTCACAGACACTTTTCTCTTGGATGTATGCTTAGGAGTGGACTTGCTGAGTTGTAGCGTATGAGAATGCTCTCTTATGTAAATACTGCCATAGGTTTTCTAAAGTGGTTGTACCAACAGACATTCCCACCCTTCATTTCCTTAAAAAATAGTTACTAAATCTTATGCACCAAAATCTGGTCAAATTCTCATCTTCTTTGGCTTCTCTTTAGTTAATCTTGTTTGTGCTCTGTCTTGCCTTACTTAAAACATATATTTGTTTCATAGCTTTATAAAGAAAATGCATTCCTTAATTTAAAAAAATTAGTAATAATACTTATGTGCTAGGCAAAAGTGTTGAGTACTTTGCAAGTCTGAACTTGTATAATATTTACAAATGGTATGATGATCCCAATTTTACAATGGGGAAACTGAGACGTGAAGTATTTAAGTAACGTACCCCTAGTCATCCAGCTAGAAAATGGTGAAGTCAGGATTTAAACCCAGACAGACTTGAGCCTGTGCTCTCAACAGATCTACAAACCGCTTCTCTTAGTGCACACTATGGAAATCACTTTGAGAAAACGAAGACATAGTTTTAATGGTCTTAACAGAGATCAAAATCCCTTTCAGAATAATAGTTACATGAAAGGAAAACTAAGGCTGCCACACAAATTGGGAAGATGAAGGAGATAGACAAGCTGTCATGTAGAGAGACTATTTACTATGGTTGGGGTAGGGAGAGGAAAAGGCTTCATGGAGCAAAAGGCACTTCAGCTGAACCTTCCTGAAAGGTCAGGCATCTGATAGGCAAAGAAGTGGGAAAGGTGTCCTCACTACCCTTTATGGCAGGCTGTTTCCCCACAGACTTCCAGTGCAAAAGCCTCCTCCCTGAAGAAAGCAGTCACCAAGCCCAACCTGTAACCCTCTTGGCACATTGTAGCTTAATCAAGATGAGGTTTAATTGCTTTCCTCATGCTTCATTTCAGGCTTACATCACCAAAGCCTTTAGAGAAACAGTCACCTTCACAGCTGTACATTCCAAACCAATGACTATATACTTTAGGGAAGGACCAAGGTTACAGAGGGAGACTGGAGCCTTCACTGCATGATGCACAGACTCAAAACATCCCTGCATTGAAGTATGGGCAATATTCTTAATGGCAATGTGACAGTAGCAAATAAAATTATATGCATAAAATGCCTTTGAGCATACATAGCATATAGAAGACTTAAAGCATTGTTTTTCTGTTTTGTGTTTTAATGAAAAATGTTTTACACATATTTTAGATCACTTCCTTGGCTATGATCTAACCAATGTGTAGTATGACCTCCCTTTCCTTAATCCCAAATCTATCAGAGTTAACTTTTATTTTATCTTCTCCAAATATCTACTGCTATTGGAAAATTGGACAGATCCCTTTCAATAACAATTTATAGGAAATATCTCCTATTTAGACATCCCTGCAGATAACTTACAAACCTTTATGCTGCAAAAAAATTCTTCTTTGGTCATAAACTGTTTCTATGCATATTTCCCATTTTCAATTCCATATTATGCCTTAGTTAAAGATAAAAGAACTTTATTTTATACCCTTTAATGTTAAAGCACAATTGTTTAGAGTCAATTCTAGCTTTGTCCAGAGAAAAACACTATATGTCTAATTTCAGCCCTTAGTTTCACAAATGTGGTGCAAGTTTTGAATAAATTTTTACCAAGAAAGTACTTTAAAAACATATTTAGTGCTCACTTTGGCAACATATATTCTAAAATAGAAACCATACAGAGAAGATTGGCATGGCCCCAATGAAAGGATGACATGCAAATCTGTGTAACATTCATATTTTTGTATGACTGTTGAAAGTGAAACTGTAACATATCTGATAGCATTTTTTATATATTTATGTTCAATAATATGACCACTGCAGCAGAAAGGGTAAAGGGCAAGGAATTTATATAGCTGTAAGGTTTATATACTTCACTTGAAATAGTAAACTCTAAGTAGTCTGAGAAAACCTAGGTATGTGTATTATTATCCCTACAGAAACAGCTATATGAATTAGAAAAGTATCCTAAAAAAGTCAACAGATAAGCTAAAATGGAATGACAAGAAATATTCAAATAATCTAAAAGGCAGAAAAGAGGAAGAGAATAGAAAACTGTTAATAAAATGGTACACCTAAATACAACCATATTAATACTTAAGCTAAATATAAATGGTCTAAACACATCAATTAAAAGCTGAAGATTGTTGGATTGGATAAAAAAGCAACAAGACCCAACTACATGCTGTTACAGAATTCACTTCAAACATGATGATCTTGATAAATTAAAAGTAAAACGATGGGAAAGCCCCTGCCATGCAAACACTAATAGAAAGAAAGCTAGTGCCTAAATTAATATAATTATTAATATATAGACATATTAATGTAAGTCTTTAGACTTACATTAATGTAAGTATTTAGACAGAATAGACTTCAGAAGAAGGAAGTTGTCAGGAATAAAGAGAGACATTACATAATAATAAAAGAGCTCACCAACAAGATATAACAACCTTAAATGCATATATACTTAATAACAGAACTTCAATATTGATAAAACAAAAGCCAATGGACATGAAAGGAGAAAGAGAAATACAGAATTATAGAGACTTCAATTCTTCTCTTTTAGTAATTATAGCACACGTAGACCCCCAAATCCATAGGAATGTAAAAGACCTAAACAACACTATCAATAACCTTGACCTTATGAACATTTATGGAATATGCCACCCAAACAACAGAATATATGCTATTTTCAGGTATACATGGAACATTTATCAAAATAGACCACATTCTGGGTCACAGAACAAACTTTATTACATTTAAGATAATGAAATTATACAACATATGTTCTCTAACCATAATGGAACAAATTAGATTAATATCCAGAAAGATATCAAAAATTCCAGTTATTTGTAAATTAAGCAACACACTTTAAGAAATTCATTGATAAGGAAGTCTCAAGGATTATTAGAAAATACTTTGAAGTGAATTCAAATGAACATACAGCATATCAAAATTTGTGAGATGTAGCTAAAGCAGTGCTTAGTAGAAAATTTATACATAAAACTTAGAAAATAAGAAAGTTCTCAGATCAATTATCTAAGCTTCCATTTTATGAAACTAGAAAAAAGAATAGCCAGTTAAAACCAAAGCAAGCAACAATAACAAAATAATATAAAAACAGAAATTAATGAAATTGAAGAATAAAATAATTGAGAAAATTAATGCTAGAGGCTGGCTTTTATAAAAGATCAATAAAGTTGATAAATTTCTCACTAGATTTACCAAAAAACTAGACAGAGAAGATAAATTATTAATATTAGATATGAAAGATGGAATATCAACTGTAAACTTCACAGATACCAAAAGATAAGGGAGTTCTACAAACAACTCTCTGCACATAAATTAGACCACTTAGATAAAATGGATAAAAGACACAGACTAACAAAATTCACTCGCTGAGAAGTAGATAACCTGAATAGTCCTATATTTATTAAACATATTAAATTCATAGTTGAAAGCCCTCCAAAAAAAAAAAATCTACAGGCCCAGATATCTTCATTAATGAATTCTACCAAACATTTTAGAAAGAACAACAGCAATTCCATACAATCTCTTCCAGTAATGAGATAAGGAGGAAGCAAAGGACTTGTATCCAGGATTTGTAAGGAATTCTTACAACTCAAAATTAAGAAAACAAAAAACTCAGCTAAAAAAAAAAAAGACAAAATATCGAAGCAGACACTTTACCCTAGAAGACTTACCAATGGCAAACACATGAAAATATGCTCAACATCCTTCAGTAGAGAAATGCAAATTAGGAGATACCACAATATACCTTATTAGAATGGTTAAAAGATGCATTCATGACAACCCCATGTGTGAGCAAGAATGCAGAACAACTGGGACTCTCATATGTTGATGGTAGGAATGCAAACCTGTATAGTCATTCTGGACAGCAGTTTGGCATTTTCATATAAAGTCAAACGTACACTTACTACATGGCCCACTTACCATCTTCTGGGTATTATCTAAGAGAAATGAAAACTTATGTTTCCATAAAACCTTGGTACATATATGTTTACAGAAGTGTTATTTATAATTTTCCCAAACTGGAAACATCCCCCAATGTTCCTCGATGGGTAAAGGAATAAGTAAACTGTGATAACATTTATGCAATGTATATCACTTAGCAACAAAAAGGAATAAACTATTAATTGGTGCAAAACTCAGATGAATTTCAAATGCCCCATACTAAGTGAAAAAGAAAAACAGCCTCAAAAGATTACTTACTGTATGGTTTCATTACATGCCATTCTGGAAAATTAAATTATAGGGATGAAGAGAAGATCAGTGGCTGCCAGGGACTGGGATAGAGGAGGGTTCGACTATAAAGGGGCAGCTTTCAGCTGACAGAACTGCTTGGCATCCTGTTTGTGGTGGTGGTTACACACATCTCTGTATGTATTAAAATATACAGAACTACACACCGAAAAGGTGACGTTTTTGTATGCAAAGTTTAAAAATAATCAAAATGCTTAAATAATTTCCCAAAAGGTAAAGCCATCAGGTTCTATTGCTGTACCCACTTCCCACACATTCTTCGCTTCAAATCTGTGACATCTTACCATTAATTTCAGAAATGTAAAGTCCTCATCTTGCCATTAATTTCAGAAATGTAAAACAGATTTTCATTTTATGAGACCCAGTGCTTCTAATTAAGCTGATCAGTAAAATAAAACAAACTTTCATTGAAATAAAAAATAAAACAAAATAAACATATTTAGACAGTATGTTTGTAGTGGTGATGAAATGACATGTACTATAAAATAGTGATGATGCTTATGAAGGGATTTTTCAGAAAATGCTTATTCTACCCACTACCAGAGTGCAACCACATTATTAGTTACAAGTCCCAACTTTTATGTACCTAGCAGTATTCAGTTGAACCTATTCACTATGCCAAGAGTAGCAGCTATTTCCATGGGAATTAAGCAACTAAGTTGCCCCATCCTTTAATTCTCTGCAGGAGATCTCCCAGACAATCTCAAGGACTTGAGATTTAAGCTGGAAGATATTGATGACAGCTGCAGAAAGACATTGTGTCTTTGTGGGTGTAGACAAAGGGAGGTGAGTCCTAGAAGAATCACACCTGCATGAGGTCACAGATTGGGCTATGGGGGATTGGGGTGAGTTGCTAGTTCTGTCCATTTCTTTGTAACCTAAGGTGCCCTTTGGTGTGGCCAACATGATCAGTGATCTTTGCTCTCACTGCAGTCTGCCAATTGGTGCTTAGCAAAGGCAGAGACCTGGGAGTGAGCTGGACTGAAGCCAAGAGTCCTTGTCACCAACCATCACTCATCTCACTGACTCATTCATTACTCATTCCTTCAGCCAATGTTTTGGGGGTGTCTACTATGTGCCAGACACTGCTCATGCTCGTTCTAGAACCCTCTGAGAACATACGATGCGCATACCACCTTCTGTTGATGAGCAGTCTTAGTTTCTGCATTATTCCTTCCTGGACTGAGTTATGGCTTTTCTACTGAAGTGAAAGCTTCTTGAGGACAGGAATCCAGTTTTGTGTTGCTTTTACAAGACCCACAGGATATAATAGTCCCTTGCTATATACTTATAAACAGACTAATATGTCCTGTATAGTGCATATGCTCAATAAATAATTGTTGATGGAATCAATGAATGAATGAATAACTAGCACTTCTATTTGCAGTCTCCTCCATTTGGGATTTTGACCTTCCATCAATGAAATGGGCATTACAGTGTATAGTTTTTTATAAAGATTCTAATTTGTACGGAAACATGAAAGAATTACATCATAATAATAATAGTTAACATTTGCCGAGAGCTCACCATGTGTTGGGAGCTCTGAAGTCCTTATTAGCTCACTTCATTTCTGTAATAACCCTATGAGGCAGTGTTATTAGTCCCATTTCACAAATGAAGAAGCAAAAACTTAAAAAGCATAAGTAACTTATCCAAGGTCATGTGGATAGTTATAAGCAACAGAACTGGGACACCCTCCATTGCTAAAGCCCATGCTATTAACCATGGCATGTGGTT
Source organism: Cacajao melanocephalus (assembly GCA_963573385.1). Classification (NCBI taxonomy): domain Eukaryota; kingdom Metazoa; phylum Chordata; class Mammalia; order Primates; family Pitheciidae; genus Cacajao; species Cacajao melanocephalus. The sequence goes on along the minus strand of CAUYLG010062714.1, from coordinate 49,363 downwards.
AGAGGAGGTTGGGATGCTACTAGAAATTTAGAAATTGATTACTGAATTGGTGGAATAAGTGAATAACTAGTCTTGGATAAGAAATGGCTAGGATTAGGGATTCTGGAGTTCTCCTTTACTCTGCTTAAACTAAGAGACACCCGGAGATAAAATGAAGAGGAAACATAGGGCCTAAGAGATGGCACACAAAAATTAAAAAACATCCAGTCCTATGAAATGGAAGTTATGGGAGCCAAAGGGCAGGAGAAGAGTGATCTTAGGTCATCTTCCGTTGCATCACCGTGCATTTTTGGCAGTATTTACTGCTCTGTTAATTGTCCTCACTTAATGGCCAACCTCCTACTTTAGCTCTGGCAAGATCACCTTCTATTACACAAATAGTTTTTAAAAACTTTGGACAGGGTCCATGATAAATACATGTAACAAAATTCCAAAAAGATCCACCCACAACTGTCACCTAGTATTACTCTGATCTACACATCTGATTTTCTTTTGGCGAAGACTCCATCTTGCCAATTGAACAGCAGTGGTCTTTAATAAGTCAGAAAAGGGCATAGCATTAAAGAGAGCAAGGGTTGGGGGAAAAGCAAGGTGAGGGACATGAGAAATAGAAAGCCAGCAGCTAAATTGCTCAGAGTAGAATGTACAATATTTTGAGGGAATTGGGCAAACGCCCATGACTACACAGATTAAAGTTCTGCAAATACAAATAAATAGCTTTTATAATTATAGAAAACTAGATTTCATTTGCCTTGAGTTACCTAGTTTTCCATGGGGATCTACCTTCCTCCATTCCTTAGCTTCAAGTAAAGCCTTACATGGACAGGTGACTCATGTTGGCCAGTCAGAGCACTGCCACCTCTAGTCACAGTGATTGGTTCAAAATGGGCACATGATCAACTTGGATTCAATCAGATTCAATTCTGGGACTTCTCTCAGAAATCTAGAAGACCATTTTTCCTGCTGCTGGACTTATAAGCAGACTAGGGTATGATCCCAGAGCTCTTTGAACTAACTCACCACCACCAAGACAGAAACTGACTAAGAGTAAAGCCAAAAAAGAGAAAATAAGGGCCAAGATGTATAGAGAGGAAGCCCAAGTTCTGACTTGGATGTCTTAGTGCCTGAAACTTAATACCACTAGAGTTTCCTGTCCTAATGGTTAGTAAAATTATTTTTTAGCTCAGACCATCTTGAATTGAGTTTTCTAATGTTTGCAACTGGACATTTATTTACATCCACATCAGTTAGAAACTATATAGAGGGCTGTAGGCAAGAGATGGTCTATATGATAGAAAAAGGACCTCAGGGCTATTAGACGGTGGACATGAGGCACCAACACAGTGCTGCACTTTAAGAACGAGGCCAATCCTGAGGTGAGTAAAAAGTATTTTTTTTTTTTTTTTTGAGACAGAGTCTTGCTCTGTTGCCAGGCACCAGGCTGGAGTTCAGTGGTGCAATCTTAGCTCACTGCAACCTCTGCCTCCCAGGTTCAAGCATTTCTCCTGCCTTAGACTCCCAAGTAGCTGGGACTACAGGCATGTGCCATCACGCCCAGCTAATTTTTGTATTTTAGTAGAGACGGGGTTTCACCATGTTGGCCAGGGTGGTCTCAATCTCTTGACCTCGTGATTCTCCCGCCTTGGCCTCCCAAAGTGCTGGGATTACAGGTGTGAGCCACTGCACCCGGCCCAAAAGTATAATTTTTAAAGTTCTAGATTCTCATAAAAACCCAACAGGCTCCTGAGCTAAGATACAAAAGTGAAAATATGTTCAGGAATTGACAGAATTCTAGAGAAAGGCTGTATGTGTAGATTTAAGGTGATCATGCATGGTACAGAATTAAAAAAAAATCATAAACAATGTCTCCATTAATTTTTTTTTCAAAAGAGAATGTCTTATAGTATAATCAAAAGAGCACTAGATTCAGATCCAGAAATTTGGAATTCAAGAATTTCTAGTCCTCTAATCTGATTGTTCACCTCTCTGAGCCTCAGTTCCTTTATCTGTAAGTTGAAGTTAACTATACTTTCCCTGAAGTTTGTGTAGTTTGCTTAGTATTATTTATAAATACATATAATGCACCCAACACAGTGACTGACCCATAAACAAAGAACAAAAGTGCTATTTTTCCCCAAGTGTGTATAAGGCAGGCACTGAACAAAGCATTTCAGAGGTAGCATCTCACTTAATCTCTCACCACAAGCTTCCATATGTGGGAGCTACTATTGTTACCTCATTTTGCAGATGAAGAAGCTGAAATATACAGATTAATCAGTACGCAAGAAAACGCCAGAGCTGGGGATTTGAATCCCAGGTTGTTAGAATCCCAAGTAGCTGCTTAAATGACCTCAATATATAAGCGCTATTTAGTATTATTTTATTACCGATATGTTTAAGTGAATAGTAAATTAAAGAAATAAAAATAGTAAAGGCCCAGACTGGAAATGAAGGCTGAAGATCAGCTGCTAAATCATTCACAAAAGAAATGCTCCCAGGTAAAGAATGGAATGCCAGATGGCCTTTAACATGGTTTGGCTCTGTGTCCCCAACCAAATCTCATGTCAAATTGTAATCCTCATGTGTCAGGGAGGTGATTGGATCAAGAGGACGGATTTCTCTCTTGCTGTTCTCATGATAGTGAGTGATTTCTCATGAGATCTGATGGTTTAAAAGTCTGTGGCACTTCCCCCTTTGTTCTCTCTCTCTCCTTCCGCCACGTAAGACATGCCTTGCTTCCCCTCTGCCTTCTGCCATGATTGTAAGTTTCCTGAGACCTCCCAGCTATGTGGAATGGTGAGTCAATTAAGCCTCTTTTCTTTATAAATTACCCAGTCTCAGGTGTGTCTTTATCGCAGTATGAGAGCAGATGATACAGCCTTCATCTTTACTTCACTGTTTCTTCCTGGCATGGCATGAGTTCTTTGAGCTACATAAGAAATTATTTTCTGAAAGTCATAAAGTAGTGTTGAGAAAATGGCAAATGCTTTCTTGGAGATGAACAGAGTTGATCTAGTCTGAATTGTTATTTTTAAGAAGAATCTATTCTAAAGATGGGGGCAGCAATGTACAAGCCCACCCCTAGAATTCTGGGAACATGTCTGTATGCAGGCTTTTTTTTTCCTCTTTCCTTATATGTCCTGGAGTATGCATCTCTCTCCAATTACGAATCTCAAAGAAGTAGAATAAAACATTTTCTGGTCACAGTGAGGCAGACACAGAGGAAATTCATTTTTGTAGCACAGTAATAAGTACTTCTCTTTAATCTATATTCAGGGGAGGTAGCATTAATTCTGTTTTTGTCATATACTTTACCCAACTGTGCAATCTTTTATGATCTGCCAGGAAGATTACTCCTACCCCCACAAAACTTGGTGGACAGAAAATCAGAGAGCATTATTGTAATCGCTTCAATTTCCTTCTTCCAAGGAGAAGGCAGAAAGTTCTTCAAATATCTCAATTTCATTACATTCAACAAACATTTCCTGGGCAACTGTGCTGTGCCAGATGTTGTGCTCAATGCTGGGGATAAATTTATGAATAAGACCCAGGCTTTGCTCACAAGCTCACAGTGCTCAAAATGCATGTGGGGTGCTCCCCATCCCTCACCCCATTTCTAGCTAAGTAGGCACAATATGCTTTTAGGAAAATACAATTGAAATGCAGCTAACAGCATTGAGCAAAGCTGCTCCTTGACTAAGTTTACATAACCAGAAGATGAGATAGCGCTTGGACATATACCAACTGCCTCACAAATGAGTCCTCTTCCACTGAGATGGCAATTGCCATAATTATCATTTTCACATGAATTTATCTACTGACAACCTATTTATATCGCAGGTGCTCTGAGAGATATTGAGTATACCTTAGGTAATAAAACAATTGTGAACATCCTGTGCCTGCCGGGTGTTGCAATCCCTTGTGGGAGACAGAACAAACACATAGGCAAACAAACAGATGTATAATATTAAATTATGATCTAAAGTAACAAAGGAATCTGAGGTAAAGAATCACAGTGAGGGGGGTGAGGAAGCCTCCTGTACAGACATCCACTTGGAAGGCCTCTCTGAGGTGATGATATTTAAGCCCAGACCTGAAACATGAAAAGGAGCCTGTCATTTAAAGATTGAAGGGAAGAGAGGTGGGAACAGCATATATGACGGCCCTTAGGTGAGACAAAGCATTTTATGCTGGAGGAGCTGAAGTCCAAGGTTGAAGTCCCCCATCATATCCCTATGAGGTCTACATTGTGGGATCACATTTTCACCTTTTCCTATGTAATTATATTATTTTATAATTTCAATGTATCATTGGAGAAAATCTTCCCAGAAGTTTTCATTCAGTGAAAAAGTTCCAGCATAACCAATAATGATGGCTCCACTGAATATATGTTGAGTTTGCAGAAAGTCAGAAGAAATAATTTTTGTATTTCTCTGTAATTATTCATAATTTCTTCAATTAGAGGCACTTTGCAAAAATTTGCAATGTACCCCTGTGTATAAAAGATAAAATATTTTTCTAAGACACTTTTGCAATATAATTTTTTTTTGAGACAGTTTCCGTCTTGTTGCCCAGGCTGGAGTGCAATGGTGTAATCTCAGCTCACCACAACCTCCACCTCCTGGGTTCAAGCGATTCTCCTGCCTCAGCCTCCCAAGTAGCTGGGATTACAGGCATGCACCACCACACCTGGCTGATTTTGTATTTTTTTTAGTAGAGATGGGGTTTCTCCATGTTGGTCAGGCTGGTCTCAAACTCCTGACCTCAGGTGATCCACCCACCTCGGCCTTCCAAAGTGCTGGGATTACTGACATGAGCCACCGTGCACAGCTGCAATATTAATTTTTTATCTCAAAATTTCTCACACTTGGTTTTGCTCATTGTCTGCAACTAAGAAAGCCAGGACTTGTGGAGGATGGGAGAAACCGCTCCAAAAGGCTGATATTTTAGCTAAATGATTTTATACTTTTTAAAAAAAATTACATTGAAGTTCATTCCATTACATTGAAATTAATTCTTTTTTACCTTGCTCTGTTGTCACCTTATAAACTGAGTTATTGTTATTTGTTTTCTCTCTCATAAAATTAAGTCCCAGGATGAATAAAGCAGAATATGGATTCAGTCATTTATCCCCCATTAAAAAGTCACTGCATCAATGGACACAAGACGTAATGCCCTTCATGAAGCTTCCCGACATTGAAGTGCAAAGAGTCAAACTGCTGACCTAAGCTCTGCCTTACTCATAGGCACTGGCTCCTTGCGGGAAGTCAACAAATTACAAATTAAAAGGCAGAAGGATGCAAAACAGCCACGCCAAAGTGGTGTGGTTGAGTTCACCAGTCAACACCAACGCCTCCTCTGCTCCCTCCCAGCTGGTCATAGAGATGTGGCATGCCTGGCCATGTGAATGCTGACCATACAGCATCTCTCACCCCTTCTTATGAGGCCCCAGGTGATTGGAGTCGGTCACCACTGGGTAGCCATTTGCCTGCAGTGAACAAAAAATAAGGGAGTCCTGTCTGAACAATGAACAGCACTGACCTTCTGCATGCATTGGTCACAAATGAAGACAAAATATTGTAATAAGAAAAAAGCTACTAATATTGTGCATGCATGATTATACCTCCCATTTATCGCTATTTGAAAATCTATTTACATTCCTTTCTCTTCCAGTAAGCTATAGGTTATAGGTTCTTCTAAGGCATACATGGTCTATTCTCTCTCTCTCTCTATTAAACTTTATTTTATTATTTCATTTATTTTTTGAGACGGAGTCTCACTCTGTTACCAGGCTGGAGTGCAGTGGCATGATCTTGGCTCACTGTAACCTCCACCTCCTGGGTTCAAGCAATTCTCCTGCCTCAGCTTCCCGAGTAGCTGGAACTTCAGGTGCGTGCCACCACGTCCAGCTAATTTTTTGTATTTTTAGTAGAGACAGGGTTTCACCATGTTGGCCAGGATGGTCTTGATCTCTCGACCATGTGATCCGCCCGCCTTGGCTTCCCAAAGTGCTGAGATTACAGGCCTGAGCTACTGCACCTGCATCGTGCCTGGCCTAGGCTTTATTTTTAGAACAGTTTTAGTTCACAGCAAAATTGAGCTGAAGGTGTAGAGATTTCCCAGGTACACCCTGCCCTCACAGGTACATAGCCTCCACTATTAACAACATTCATCACCAGAGTAATACATTTGTTGCAATTGACAAACCTACACAGACACATGATAATCACCCAAAGTCCATAGCTTACTTTACTCTTGGTATTATACATTCTTCAGTTTTGGAAAGATTTATAATGACATATGTCTATCATTATAGTATCCTATGGAGTATTTTCGCTGCCCTTAAAATCCTTTGTGCCCTGCCTATTCATTCCTCCCCACCCCCCATTAGCCCCTGGAAACCACTGATCTTTTACTGTCTCCATAGTTTTCCCTTTCTCAGAATGTCATGTAGTTGAAATTCTACAGAATGAGTCTTTTCAGACTAACTTCTTTAACTTATTAACATGCATTTAAGATTCTTCCATGCTTTTCATGGAGTCTGTTCTTTCTTTATATCTCTAGCAATGAGCACAGTGCCTCACACAGAGCAGACACTTAACAAGCAGTTGTTGAATAAACGGGCAAAGGAATGTGTGTCTTTCATGGCACACTTCACTTAGCTGTTTACTGAGGCTTTCTAAGTGCAGGCTCTCAGCCAGGCATCTTCAAACAATAATAACATTTGCATGGGACTTCCAAAATTATTCTCTTATCATAACAGCAGTCCCGAGAGGTAGAAGAGCAGATATTTTTCTTATTATCCCCATTTTAAGAAGATCAGAAAACAGACGCAGAGAAGTAAAGTGACTTGCCCAAGTTCCCTGAACTAGAAAGTGGAAAAGCCAGGACTAGCCTCCATGATACTCCAATGGACCTTTACGCCTTATCCTATGTATTGTCTCCCCAAAAACCTGGCTGTGGGTCATTGAAACTGACAAATGTTTAATGAAAAACTAACTCATGATGACATAGTAAAAAGGTGAAGACTGAAAGAGGCCCTCTTCTCATCTTGTTGCTTAGGGGAGCCCATCTTCTTACAAAAAAAAAAAAGAATACCCTTGGCTTGGACAGTGTGGCCTACACTAGGGCACCTCAATTTTCCTTTCACCGCAAGCAAACTACTACTAGGCTGCAGAATTGACATCTTTCTGGGGAAGGAAAGTTTAAAAACTGATCAACAAGTAGCTCATTCCCATTTGATAGTGAAGAAGTGCACTGCTGAGCTTCCCCTGCTTTTGTTAGGGATCAAAAGCGGTTCAGGAGTCCAAGCCAGAATTCATTCCAGATCTGCAGTTGTGATGGGCCCTCAAAGGGAAACGAACTTACCCTGGGAGTTATGCCTGGCTATAAGTAAGCTATAGGGGAGGCTCATGAAGGCCCCTGCCTTGAAATCCAGTGCCATCTTGAATGTATTCATTCCCCAATTTTAACTTTTAGCCTTTGTACTTTTAACCTCCTTGAGAGCCTCATACTTATAACTAAATGTCTGCCGAGTACATGAGTGTCCCAGTTTTCTCCAAGTTAGTATTTCCAAGATAGTGCACTAACAGTCTTCTTCAAATCCTCCCCTATCCTGCAGTGAATGACACTGACATCCATCCAATCACTAAAACCAGAAACCAAGCCCATATTTCTGTTTAGTCCTTCCATTATCTCAAGTCCCGGTAGCCACCAAGTGTCTACTCTGAGATCTCCCCATCCTCATTACTGCAGTCTCATCACCTTATTCCTGAATAAACATAGAACCTTCCTAACTTCTCTTTTGCTTTCTCTCTTTCTTGGCTGCCCATCTCAACCCTCGAATCCATCCCTCCCCTGGTAGCCAGGGCATGGCATCTACACTTCGTGTCAAGTCACACCCGGCCTTGCTCAAAACCCTTTGGTGGCGTGGTGTGGACCGTGCTCCCCAGCATGGTGTACTAGGTTGGGATCTGCTCCCTGTGTTGTCCCTGTCTGCGTACCTGACCTCCTGTACCCTCAGGCTCTATAGATTCTGGGAATCCCCAAAATGGTTTGATTTCCTACATGCACAGCTTGCTGTTCCAAATCTCCACGTCTTTGCTCATGTTGCTTGAAATACTTCCTTCATGTTTCCTCATTCATCTAAGTTGTCATCCTTAAAACTCATGCTCCCATAGCACCCTGTGGAAACCTGTATTCTTGTTCTATTACATGGAAATTATTTGTTTATGTATCCATTGCCCTCTAGAGCTAAGAACTTCGAGTATAGGAGATGTCTAATCATCCCTCTATTAGTCACTTCTTGCATTGAAATTCTCGTTTTACACATCTGAAGTCCTAATAAACCTTCAAGCTTTTAGGAAGAAGAAATGGTGTTTCTTATGTGCTAAGTGCTGTTTCCCTGTACCTAGCACAGATGCAGAGATATAGTATATGCCTGTATCAGTCTCTGTCTACATTCACCATTCACTCATTTGTTCAACAAATATTTATTAAGATTCTATTTTATTCCCATCACTGTTCTTTGCAGAATATGAGATGTTGATCCAGTTCTCGAAGTTCTTACATATTAAATAATGAGAGCTTTTAAAATAATAATTTGCTAGACCCCTTGCCCCTCACCCTATCTGCAGAGTATGCTTTCTTCAGTACATGACTGTTTGCCGTGTGCCAACAGGTACCATAATGAAAATAATAAAATATGATATGTGAAAACACCAAGGTGAGGCTTGACTCTGGGTAAAATATAAGAACAGTTAGTTCATTGAAAAGGGAATGCATGGATTAATAAATATATGAAAAGTCATGTTACTTAGCTAAGAAAATGAAGTTGTACCAGGAAGAGATTTTCTCATTTATTCAATTGATAAAGTGTTTAAAGGCTTGTAATAAAAATTATGAGTAAGCCTACAATGTGGGTAGAAAGTGTATACTGGTACAAGGTTTTTGGTGGGCATATTATCTATTCAACTTGAAGACAAATTGGGTCTTATAAGGGTCTGAGAGGTCCACTGATAGGAAACTCTTAAGTGAGCAAAGGATGTATGTAGAAAACTAAATGTTCTTTTAGAAGGAGATCAGTTGGGTACCTTTTGGTGCAACTGTATAAGAAAGGATATTATAAAAAAATATGGAGTGACATAAGAAGCCCCTGATATGTTGTTAAATGAAAAAAAAAATCAAATTATGAAAGAGTACCTACAACTATTTCATCTTTGTTATATATATGTTTATATATACATATATGTATTTATTATGTATTGCCTGGAAGGCTATACACTAAATTGTAAATAGTAGTGTATTAGTCCATTCTTGGATTGCTATAAAAAACTGAGACTGAATAATTTATAAAGAAAAGAGATTTAATTGATTCATAGTTACAAAGTCTATCCCAAAAGCATGGCGGAGGAGGCCTCAGGAAACTTGAAGTCATGGGAGAAGAGAAAGGCACGTCTTACATGGCTTGAGCAGGAGGAAGAGAGAGAAGGGGGAGGTGCTGCACGCTTTTAAACAACCAGCTCTCCTGAGAACTCATTATCATGAGAACCACAAGGGAAAAGTCTGCCCCCATGATCCAATCACCTCCCATTAGCCTCTTCCTCCAACACTGGGGACTGCAATTCAGACATGAGATTTGGGTGGTGACACAAATCCAAACCATATCAAGTGGTTATTTCAGGACAGTGGGATGGAGGAGGGAGAACTTTTCAGCTTTTACTTTATGTGTTTTTTTCTTTCATCCGACTTTTTCTTTTTTTCGCAAGAAGTTAGGTGCTACTTCTAATTAAGTTTTAAGGAAAGGCCAAGGCATCCTGGAATGCTGGACTCTTCCCAACCCACTCAGGACCCCTCAGGCTATGTATGAAGTCAACCACGTTTATCTTTGGGAAGTGAATTTCCTCATCTATAACTTGTCCCTGGATTCAGAACCCTCCTTTCATTCATTCCATAAACCCATATTGAAATCCTCCTCCTGCCCTTATTCTCATGTCTGCCAAAGCACAGAGGAACTTAGTGAGCTACTTGGGCTGGTCACACCTGTATCTTAAAAGCAACGCTCAGATAATACATTATATAACACAAAAGCCTGCTTTCGATGTGAGGGTGTCAGGGAAAGTGGAGTTTCCAAGGACAATCTGTACTGGAACCACTTAGGGAGCTTCTTAAAAATGGATTTCTCTGAACTCCACTCACAAATACTGAATCTAAGGATAGGGCCTGGAAATCTACACTTTTGATAAGCTCCCTGGGCTCATACCCACTGAAGATACTGCAGCAAAAGTGAAGAGAGTCTGTGGGCTGGACACCGTTCTGCAGGTCTCCACAGCCTTGCCACCTAACAGGCCCACACATGGGAAGATCTACCCAACCCTTCCTGATTCTGAGAGCTTCACAGAGACCTTGGGCAGAGCAGAGAGAAGAAAGACCAAAAAGTGGGGAATTAACATCACTTTGTTAAACTACGTTTCTATTCATAGAGGAATTTATTTGCAGATTTATCTCTATTTGGGAGAGTCTTTCCTGCATTGTCTTTCCTGTGCTGACTTGACTGATAACCTTCAATATGTCTCTATTAAATAAGAATAAATTTTTAAAAATCAACATTTGATCCTTAAATGACATCTAGAGACCGGTTTTAAGAGTAAGCAGAGTAGATGGCCAAAAAATGCTATGTTAATACAAGATGTTATTATTTTTTAAACTCAACAATGGTGTCTTAGAATAAGAAGACCTAGGGTAAGATCCCAGGAACTTACCACATACTAGTATAACATAAACAAAGCAAACACAAAGGTACTATTGGAAATGATGCCAGAGTAGCTTCTTCCTGTTACCAGTGTCTGGATCTTAAAATACCAGAAGCTCAAATTTGCCTTGGGGAGAGTCTTTCTTTGTTTTATAGGATCAATGGTTCTCTAACTTGGCTGCATGTTGGGGCTACTGAAGTATTTATTCCCGTCTCCCATCACCATTGATTCTGATTTCATTGGTCTGGGATGTGGCCTGGACACCAGGACTATCTTGAAAGCTCCCCAGGTAATTCTAACTTGCACCAAAGTGGAGACAAGTTGCTTATTAGAAAGCCTTTATAATCTTGGAGATGGAAGGCAAAACCCACCATCCAGGTATCCCTGAGCTGGGAAATAATCTCAATATGGGTGCTTTAGGCTGAGATGTTTAACATACTGTATTTAAGAATGAAAGGTAAATTGATGTAGTGGCTCACGCCTGTAATCCCAGCACCTTGGGAGGCTGAGGGGGCAAGATTGCTTGAGCCTAGAAATTCAAGGCTGCAGTGAGCTATGATTGCACCACTGTACTCCAGTTTAGGCAACGGAACAAGACCCTGCCTCTTTTTAAAAAAATTAAACAATGAAAAGGTGGTGGAAGTTCAAGCTTTGGGCACTCTGTCAAATCTCCTCAGCCCATCTCTTTCTGCCTTAGCTTCATTGGACAGTTCTGCGTAAGCTTGATACAGAATGGCAACATCCCAGTTCAAGCACGGTGCTCTTTCAACTTCATATCTCAAAACTTCTCATAGCAAAAGGAGCCTCCAGCAGACGGAGGCTAGAGCAGGCATGCAGGGATGGACTCAAACTACGTCATTTGGGCATTAAAGGGAAGAGTGACTGCTAAGATTCAAAGAACCAGGGTTGTAATAGCTGTATGACCTTCGGCAAGTCACTTCTGCAATTCATAGTTTCCTTATCAATAAATAGAGCTACTAATGCTTAATTGGAATTATTGTCCTCAGCATTAAATGACACCTGATTAAAAATAGATGCCATTACAAATTACATTACATTACAAATTTTTACCCATATTATCGTACTTCATATCCAAATAATTCTGCAAGATAATAGGGTAAGTGATATTGCCACCATCTTGGGGAAAAAGCAGATCAGAAAGTTTAAGTGACATGTCTCAGGTTTCAACGTTATCAATGGCAAAACCAGGCCAGAAACTTGGGCTTCTTGCCTCTTAATAGCCACTTCTCTCTCCTTATTTAATATTGTCTTTCTTAGAAGATAGCAGAAAACTTCAAGCCACTGAGTAATATTAAGGAAGAGAAGCTAAGAGAGCAGAAACTATTTTTCTTTCAGTAGAAAACATTTTGACTAAGTAAGAAGGTGAGTCATTTGTTTCAGGGTATATCCTTTAAACAAATGTGTTGTTTAATGACTACCTGGCTATTGTCTGATGCCTCAATTTCTTTTAAATGTCACAACTATCACTGCCTCCATCTCTACTATTGTTTAGGTTTGTTTGCCTCTGGATATTGAGTCATACAGAACTGTGCCTGAAAATCTAATAGAGACTTACATCAAGCCTGCACACAGTCTGCATCTCCTCTGGGCTCTCACTTTGGTCATTTGGGTTGAGTAATTAATGATTTGTACAATTGCTCAACTCATTCTAATGGACAACAGTTTGGGAAAACGAGCAGACCCAAGGCTGTGTTGCAGACAGAGTTTGCTTTTAATGACTCCTCCCCACCCAAAGGGCCTCCCCTGTGCCTTCCTTGTGCTCAGATGCTCAAATCCCACCTTGCTGGGAGGCCTTCTCTTAGTGATTCTTCAAACTCAGGGTCGTTCCTATTGTTTTATGTGGCAACTATTTATTATTTGGCAGTTTATTTATTTTACCCTTTTGTCTTAATCCCAAATTGTGTTTTATTATTAGTTTTCCTTTCATTCTTATCTCCCCACCTAGACTGCAATGCCTTTGAGAATAGGACACCGCCTTACAGTTCTTTGTATTTCTTCACAGTGTATGCATAGTGCTGAAAATGTGCTTGGTACTTGCGAAATAAATTAATAGCTATTGAATAAATTCAGTGGCATTTTAGAATATCCAATGTTTTGCTGGTAGATTTCTAAGGGTTCATGGTTTACATGCTTTATATGTTTTGTAGTAAAAGAACTGTGATAGGTTGTTTCGAAAATAATAAAGGAAGTCTTGTTCTTGGGAATCCCTGCCCTCCAAATTCTCTATCTCCTTACTTAAAACTTCAAAATAAGATAATAATTAAAGTCTCCATAGTATAGTCTATAAAAGCTGAAACACTGATTTTTGAGATTCTTCCAGAAGAACAAGCAAGGAAAAAAATGCCTTCTACCAGTTTTTTAAAATCCTTAGTTTAACAACCCATACTCAACCTCGGGTCTTAATAGTTTTCATTTAGATGCCATGTGTCATCTGTTTTGCTTCCTTCATGCATATCCAAGGACCTTCATCATAAGAAGGACATCACCATCATTCTGGCTGGTGAATGACTATTAATTTTTCCCCTTTACTTACAACATGCTAAGGAGTTCTTTTGAAGATGTGCATCCAAACCTTGATTTGGTTCAAAAATAAAAATTACAATCTTTTGGTCACAATGTATTCACTGAATGGCATGCTTGGTCAGCTTGAAGGAGCAGATTGCTTCAGTTGTATCGTTGGGTGAAAAGGCCTGAGAGTGGGGGCCTATAGACTGTGCTCACTAATAAATTAATGAAAGAACAAAGGAATGAATAAAAAAAATAAGTGAATGGACCATCTAAAGAATGACACCAATGTCAGGGAGCTCCCTTGGTCCTTTGCAGAACCAAGTTACCTTGAAACTTGAGACATGTCACTTAAACTTTCTGATTTCCTTTTGCCTCAAGATGATGGCAATATCACCTGTCCTAATTACTTTACAGAATTATTTGGGTATGAAGTAAGATAATATGGGTAAAATTTTTTTAATGTGTCGGGCATTGAATCAGGTATCATTTAATGCTGAGGACAATAATTCTAATTAAGTATCAGTAGCTCTATTTATTGATAAGGAAACCATAAATGATTTGCCCAAGGATTACCTTCATTCCTTACCCATTTGGGCATACACCAGGGAGGTGGTAATTGCTGGGTAACTGAAGGTACGGGGGGCTTAATAACTGGAGAATCACAGGAAGGACTGGTATTTTGTTATAGATAGGGATTCACCAAAAGACATTTTGCCGTGTGGGTGGAAGATAATAAAATTATATTGAGAAGATTAGGCCAGTAACAATGAGCCTCAGGGAAAGAGGATGAGAGCTGGGCTTTCAGACAGAGCCTGGGATTGGCTTCAGTGGGACATTTTGTATTCACAGGACTCACTAATACTGGCTTATATCTGGTAGAGCTCATTGGCCCAGTTGTCTATTAGCTGTTCTTCAGTATTACATATACTAATTCTCAAGTGGAAGGGACTCAGGAGCTCACTTGATCCTATGCCTTCATTTCTTCCTCTTTTCACTTTCATAGATGAAGAAAATGAAGCACAGATAGATGTTTTGTCCAATCAGTTAGTAGACTGCATGACTGAATAATATTTGTTGTATAAATGAATGGATGTTGAACTTTAACCTCAAAATCTAGGCTTCAGACTTAATGTCTCTGCCTTTCAGAGAGGTGCTTCCCACCCGGGTGGGTCCTCATGCCTCGGGATCCCATTAGTTGTGCTCTGTCCTTGGGAGAAAGGGGACTACCAAGACCTGCATTAGGTTGATTTCCCAGAGACCCTTTAGGTTGACTTTCCAGAGACCCTCCTCTGGGATGATTTTCCAGCTTATACCATACTTCACTGTTACTCTGCTAAAGTCAACACATAAGAGCCCTGGACAATGAAAATGAGAGAAAAAGAAAAAAGAGAGCCTAAAGAACGGGAAATTTACTGGCATAAAAACCCCACTTCATGTCACGGTTTTAGAAAAATTCAGTTCTAGTGGGCTCAGCCAAACTTAATCTACATTAATGGAAACTCATGTGTCAAGATTCTCTCTAGCACTTTCTTTCCCAGATTGGTTCATCTGGGGACATGCCTTTCTGAAACATTATGGCTTTCAGAAGATTTTCTAGTTTTTACTAATTTAGATATTGTTTTCAAGTGACAGAGAAAATTGCTACAGCATCTGAACTATTTATCTTCCTGGATTTTGTAGTTGTAGCAAAACCAGATGAATTGCAAAAAGATAAATTCACTAAAATTACTAGTATCCTGAATAACTTTACGATGATATAAAATCCACATACTAAGGAGATAAGAATATCATTAAATGTGTACATAATTTAGCTCACAGCAAGAAAATTATTTTGAAAGGATAAAATCTTATAGGAATAAAAGAATAAAATATAAAAAGAAAAAATATAAAAGAATGCTATGTATAAATGAAGAATTATAACTCATTCACAAACAGCCAAATATTTTTTAGATGACAAAACTCTCTGTTCCTACAATAACAATTAAAACCTCCATAGTATATTATATAAAATCTGAAACACTGATTTTAAGATTCTTCCAGAATAACAAGCAGGAAAATATACCAAAAATTTTTTTTCTAAAGGGATAGGTAAAGGAGTCACCTTATGGATTTCAAAATTTGTGACAGTTACCAAAACATCATTATATTGGGTTAAAAGCAGGAAAAAGACAGGGGGATAGAATAGATATTTCAAAAGTATATTTAGACTATAATAAGAACTTACTACATTTAAAAAAAAAAACAGATATACAAAGGCAAGAAGTGATCACTATTTAATACAGAGGATAATCAGGTCATGGTACAGAGACTGTATTAGATTCATTCCTCATATTATATATGTTAATAAATTTTGGTGAAAGCAAAATAAACATTAAGCATAAAATAAACGTAAAAAAACTCGAATAAAATAAGCATATTCTTTCCAATTAAAGAAGAAAAGTATTTCTGATTTACTAAGATATAATTAGAAATAAAATAGATATGTTAGAATAAACAACAAAAGGGATTGTAAGGAAGTTAGAAAATGATAAGTTATAAATGTAAAAGAGGAAGCTCTACTCTAAGAAATGAACAGAGAATTCTTCTAATTATTTAAGGTCAGTATTCAGCTTTTATTCAAAATGAGATCATAGGAAATAAATGAAGAGTATACACGTAAGGAAACGCAGACAATAAATCAGCACATGGAAAAATGTTCAGTCTCAATACCAACTAAAGAGATGTAAACAAAAAACCTTTAAAAAACCACAGCATATCAATTAAGTAACTGTAAACCCTGGCAATTCAGACAATGAGCTTTAGAATCAGATAGCTGTAGATATGAATCCTGCCTTGCCACTGTTTAGCCATGTCTTTGATTCAGGGTCCCAACCTTTCAGTATCCATTTTCTAATCAGTAGCATACAGCTATTATACTTAAAGGGTTATTGTAAGGATAAAATGATTAACGTAAGTCAACCATTCAGTACAGTATCTGGCACATATTGAATGTTTCTATTAATGACAGGCAGTAATAGTGGTGGTGGAAGACAATGATGATGGTGCTGGTGCTGGTGCTGGTGGTGGTGAAATTTGATGGTGATGGCAACATGTTGACAATGTTGTTTGTTGGTGGTGTTGTGAAGGCAACACTGTTGGTAGTACTGGATTTATTGTTTGTGGTGTTAATAATGGTGATAATAGCTGATCACAGCGATGGCGTTGATGGAGGTGATAGTGATGACGGTGAATGAGGCTTGGTGGTGGTACAGGTAGTAGTGCATGTGGTGGTTATGGTAGCAGAACATAGTAATGGTGGTGGTGAAAGTAATGGTGCTGGCATTGTTGGTAGTGGGCTTTGGTAGGTTGCATTGATAAAGGTGGTAATGATGCTGATGGTGGAGTGGTAGTGGTGTTCGTGAAGTTGATGATGGTGGTGGTGGATGATTACGTTGTCGGTAGTGATGTCGATGTTGATGGTAGCTGATGATAGTAATGGTGCTGGTTTTTCTTGTGTTGGTGAAGGAGATGTTGATAGTAGTGGTTGTGATGCTGGGGGCAGTGGTGAGAGTACTGTGGTTTTGAAAAAAAAGCTCAAATTATAAATAGCAATTGCGGTAGATAAATCAGAAAAATGGAATACTGAAAATGCAATGTTATTGGTCTTGCAATTCGTTAGTCTTTCCAGAAAGCAGTCTACATATCCAGAAAGAGATAATAAATAAATAAATAAATAAATAAAATATATAAACAAATATTTATTTATAATATATAAATAAATTTATAATATATAAATAAATAAATAATATATATTTATTTATAATATATAAATAAATTTATAATATATAAATATTTATTTATAATGAATAAATAAGATAAAGTCTTACATCCAAAAAGATGTAATATGTTGTACACTTTGACAAAGAAGTTAAGCTCTTGGGAGCATACATTTAAAAAGTCCCCCAAATTAAAAATGGTCTATAAATAGTATAGCAGTGTTATTTATAACTGGAAACAATACAAAAGCCTCAGCAATAGGGAAATGACTAAGGAACTTGTGATACATCAAGATGATGGAATAATATTATGTAGCTATTCAAAGTGAAATATGAGGAAATATGCATATAAAAAAACTATGTTAGAATAAACAAAGCTATGTGTTCAGAGAGTGTGCATTTGTGTGCTTTTACCAAATAACAGAAGAAAATATAATTGTAGGTACATAGAGTTTAATACAGTTTTCATATTAAGTTTTTCTTTATATTTCCAAAATGAGTTTTACTGCTATACCTTGCATTGCATGCAAGAAAAACCAACACCATTATTATCATTATTCTTTGGTAAATAATTAATGGTCCCATTAACTCATGAAGGGTCATGGTTGAATTGCAAACTGTACACCTCAGGCCAAATCACTGGCTCCTAACTAACCAATATTGAGACAGGCCACCTCCCCAACCTTTTCCTTAGAGTATGTTTACAGCCTCTCTTTTATTCCTCATCCGGTTCTTTGTTCTTTGTTCCTCACTTTATCCTCACAATGCTCAGGAGGAAGTTTCCAAAGAAAACAGAGTTTTTTTGCTGTTGTTTCAAAACCAAAACATTAGAGGACATAAAAAGCTCAGTGGTATCAATCTAATTACATGTCTGCTCATTTGAATGTGAGTTAGATTTGTGGCTGTATACTAAAAGCCCCGAGTATTGGCAAGTTTTGAATTTTAGAGCAGTTACCTAACTTGTCTATTTCCGTAACTGTAAAATGGGAGTAACAATAGCAATTAACTTGTTGGGTTGTTGCAAGGATTAAATGAGGGGCTCCAGGTAAGACATGGCAGAGTGCCTGACACAGAGTTAATGTTTATTATTATTTGTAAATAATAAAGTTAATGTTTATTATAATTTGTATTGAGTCTTATCACCTTATGTCTATGCCGCCAAAAATCACTAAGAGCTCTCGATTAGAAACAAAAGCACTGGACTACCAGTTTCACTGTCTATATAATGGGAATATTAGACCATGTGATTTCTGATTTTCTATGACTCTGTTGTCTAGGAGAGAATAATGTTCTTTTTTATTGATTTTTGTCTCATGTCAGGAAGGAGAATAATAAATCCAAAACCAAACTAAAATGGACTTTCAAAAATGCTCTTCTTTTAAATTAAAATACTGAATTAATAAAAGGCCCAAGTTTGCCATGCTTAAATATTCAGAACAGTTTCTTAACTATTTCAGTGAAAGCATTAAAAAGTTTGTATTTCTGCCTTAAATAAAAAATGTATCTTTGAAATAGAAAATGGCTTATGAAGTTGAACTTAATTTTATTTTTTCAAAAATTTCCCCAAGTTCTGTAGGTTTTTTGTTTTTGTTTTAGGTAGTTTTTTCTTTTTTCAAAATAAATTTATTTAAATTTCCTTCAAGATAGAAACAACGCTGAATGGCCCACCTAGGAGGCGGGACAGGCTGGCCTTGGGAAGCCCCAAGGCCACTGGGTTGGGGGTGGGGGGTGGACTTAGCCAGGTGTCCTTCATACTCCAGCATGTGACACATCATCAGCACAGGCATGCCTCTGAAAAACCCTAGAGGGTGCTGTTTTCCTGTTTCTTTCCATCCCTGCCTTGCCCTGTCAATGAGAAAATGAAAAGAACAAAAAAGAAGGGAAGTAGATACATCCGCAACAGAACACAGACCAGGTGTTTAAACAAAACATGGACTACGTGTACCTGAGCCCAAGATGACATGAGGGTATTGAGTCTTAGTTCCTGTTTTCCAAGTGAGGATGCAGAAGCTCAGAGAGATGGGGCACTTGGTCAAGGTCACTCTGCTAACCATGGGCAATAGGGACAAAGCTAGAGTCCAGATCTCAGGCACCCAGATCATCTGTGGTTTACCACATGCTTCTCTCAACAGGTAAAACACAATGTCCACCAAGTGGAAGAGCGAAAACACATGTTTCTGGATGCACATTCTCTCTTGCTTATGTGACTTTGTTTCCCAGGAGCAAGGTTGTTGACTATAAAAAAGAGATATATTTCAGAAGTATATAATTTGCAGGGATTTATACCTTCTGACTCTACATAGACCACCCATAAATCATTTCTAATAGCTTTGTGTCATTAGCACCAACAGGGTTGGTTGTAGCTATTAGATGCAGTAGTGATGATGAGACTATTAATGGTGCTGATAATGGTATACAGTTATTGAATACCCTCTGTGTGCCATGTACTGCGCTAGGTACTTTGTATACATTGGTTCGCTTACTCTTTGCAATAGCCTTATAAAGCCTGCACGATTTTTTTCTTATTTATAGATGAGAAAAGTGAGGATTGGAAGTTTTAAGAAGCTGGCCTGTAATTATACATCTAGTAAGAAGGGAACTAGATTGTGAAACCAGATTAATGTCTTCATTTGCTTATCCATCATGTTCTCAAATACTTGCAAAGTATAGGGAAAAAGACAGGGCTGGTGGTGAGACAGAGAAAGCCTGGAGGTGGTGGAGGTATAGCAGTTAAACTTCTTTTCAAACTTTTGTGCTGCCAAATCAAATAAGGCAAACTCCTGATGTGCTAGGTTCACTTTTTATATTGAGATGGAGAAAGTTGTTGCAGTCAGAGGGTAATTGTAGCACTTAGAAGAGGCTAAGAATGAGCTGGGCATGGTGGTGCATGCCTGTAATCCCAGCTACTTGGGAGGCTGAGGCAGGAGAATAATTGAATCCGGGAGGCAGAGATTGCAGTGAGCCAACATTGTGTCATTGCACTTCAGCCTGGGCAACAAGAGTGAAACTTCGTCAGAAAAGAAAAGAAAAGAAAGAGAGAGAAAAAAAAGAAAGAAAGAAAGAGGGAGGGAAAGAAGGAAGGAAGGAGAAAGAGAGAGAGAGAGAAAGAAAGAGAGAGAGAAAGAAAGAAAAGAAAGAAAAAAAAAGAAAAGAGAAAAGAAAAGAAAGAAAAGAGGCTAAGATTAGGGGCCACTTCAGAGTACAGTTCAGGCAAACAAACACCCAAAATCTGAACTGTGCAGATGGGAAGAAAGGAATATCTCATTACTTGTGCTTCCTTGACTTTCTGAGAGCAGTTCACTTGCTGTGCTGTGTCTCCATTCACCCATGTGAAAAATGAGGAGAGAGGTGGCACACCACACCCAGGTATGGCAGGGAGCTCTCTGCATCTAACTTGCAGAGGGCAACAGAGTTTATCATGGCATGCTTAAAAGGAGGGACAGCCCACCCTTCAGTTCACAGATTCATTGGATGCCAGTCAGCCTGCTGTGTGCAGTGTCCCCTGCTGTGTGCTGTGGGGTAGGCAAAGTTGGATAAGATGCATTGCCTGCTTCCATATGCCTGTGGGAAAAAAGAAACAACTACAATGCCAGGAGCAAAATAGTGCCTGGTATCTATCTGAGGAGCTGCCCAAATTCAAAAGCAGCCATTAGCACAGTAGTCACCCAGGAGGGACTCTGTGGTAGTCATCTGTGAATGCACTTCACAGATTCTTTCCTTGGAAGATGCCATCTGTTGGGGCTTGAAGTTTTACAAGGGTTCCCTGCTCCAGTTGAGGCTCTTTGACTAATTAAAAAGGAAAATACCTTGATAAAAATAACCACCTCAAATCATATTTATCCCCTGGCATGACTGCACTTAGCAGACTGTTTTCCAAGAGCAATGCCCAAAGAGGGTACACAAACAGGAGAGAACAAGGAAGGGAAAAGCAGGAAGTAGTGGAGGGAAATGGTGACTTTGGAAAGACAGATTTTACCTGTATCATCACTTGGTTTAAGACCAGGCCTGTCCAGAAATGTACATACATTTGGAAATTTTGCACTGTGGATTTTAGTTCTTTGCTTTCAGTATTGTTACAGACTTTCAGGGCAAAGGTAAAATGGAGATGGAGATTTGGTGATCTTTTGCTTCACATCTGGAGAGCAGACCCGCTTGTCAGTGGCAGGAATGTAGGTTTCTTGGGGCAAGCCTGCATGAAAATGCTTCTGGGAACTTAATTCTCTAACTAAACAGTCATCTATTTTTCTCACATGATTTGGGGGCCATAGAGTGACTGAAGTCATAAAAGAATGCATATTCAGCAACTTGTAGGATTATAACACAATTATTGAAGCTACAATATCCTATTGAAAACAAAGAAAGTGAAAGAACAGTAGCTTGAATTCAAAATGTGTCTTGAACAACCACCTAACAACAAATTCAAAACTCTTTCGTAAGTCATCAGAGGCTGTGGAAGATTCATCTCCTGTGCTTGAGGACTTCATTCTTGGGCATTCAGCTTCCCCAGAATCAGCTGGCACCTAGCATGCTTGCCATAAATAAATCATTCTTAGCTTGCTGACCTGGAGCAGTGAGTGGGCCACAGCCCCCCTCCGCACCCGCTCTCTCCTGAGAGTAAAATGCCCTGTTGCATTTTTAATACCACCCCAAGACTCTGTGTCAAGTTTCCACAAAGTCTGCCAGAGGAATTAGCTGCCTCTTTTTAATAGGCAGTTCCAAGAGGTCAGAAGATAAACAAACTTGAAAACAATTACAATTTTTTTAAAAATCACTTGATCCAACATAC
This sequence comes from Cacajao melanocephalus, assembly GCA_963573385.1. Taxonomy (NCBI): domain Eukaryota; kingdom Metazoa; phylum Chordata; class Mammalia; order Primates; family Pitheciidae; genus Cacajao; species Cacajao melanocephalus. Next base: position 27,542 of record CAUYLG010062714.1, on the reverse strand, counting down.
TGCATCTTGCATTTTCAGAAAAGATTGGCTTCTATAATTTTACCACCTGGTGCAACATATTGAAATGTAGTTTATTTAACACAATAACCACCAAGTTATTATTATTTTTTCTTGCTTCCTTTCCTTCCTTCCTCTCGCAGTGTGGGAACTGCCTGCCCAGGGGAATATGACTCACCACGGAGTAACTCAGTGTCTATATGATTTCATGAAACACTCATAGAGTGAGGGCAGAGAGTCACTGGCCCATTCTCCATGATTCTAGGTGCCAAGAAACCATTGGCCTTCTAGGCAACAAGAGAGTCTACCTGTCAAAACTTGCAATTTTGGGGTCGTTCATGGAAGCTTACTTAGTGTCTATGTATCTATTGCTCCCCGTTTGATCAAACAAGAGACTTGAACAAGAAAGCGGTAAGCCAGAGAGGAACTTATTTAATCATTATTCAAATTAAGATAATTTTATCTTTAAACAACTATATCTACTTTTTAAATTTAGTAAATAATTATGAATTGTAAATACTCTTTATTTTTTAAATCTTACAAAATTCAAATCATGCCATATCACTGATTGGTTTTACTAAAATACAGTTATCTTCCACATCTTATTCTCTTCTATGAGCTACTATTCATGCAGTTTCCAACATTCTACAGCCATTGGAAGCACTGGCCAAGGAATGCACAATGGACATAAGCATTTGGTATTATTATCTTTCAAATATAAGTTTTGACAGTCACCTTACCTGTGTAAAGGCAGGTGCAATCACTTTGGGGCGTGAGAGTGGGAGTGGGGAGCTGGGGCTGAGGCAAGGGTGACAGAATCACTCCATAGTTACCTGAACCATCTTCTCCACTAGGACTTTGATGAAACATCAGTTTGCATTGAAAGTAGAAAAACAAAGTGGGCTAGATTCCAGGGATGAATCTTTCCTTGCTTACCCCTGAGTAACAGTGTAACTTGTCCTCTTGGGGGCTTTAGTTCCCTCCACTATGTAATGAAGACAATCTCTAAGGTTTCTTTTTCCTCCTCTGATAGCCTCTGGTGCCATCTTATCCACCTCACTTAAAGACCTTCCTAGTAACAGTAAAATCACCAGCAAGACAAGCTCATCAATTCCACCTCAATGGAAACAAAATAAATGAAGTGTCAATACCATTTCCCAAAACCAACCAGTGACTGTTGACTGACAGCGCAAAGAGAGTGGGAAATGGTCAAAAGTCTCTTTAACATCTTACCACCTGGTACTGCCTTTTCTGAGATTAGACATTTTATTAAGTAGAAGCCTGTATGGTCAATTCAGTGTGGTCACTTAAGAGACCCCATCCTTCATGTGAAACTTGCTTTTTACTTTTAGTTGGGGTTATACCATGATGATTTTGATAAAGCTCATTTGAAACCGTGTCCATTTCTGCTTAGAGAAGTTTTAGCACTCTTTCTATTAATAACAGTCGTCTCCTTAAATAGAAGCCTGTGTCACCAAAGTCTAACTACGCAGGAGGTGTTTGTTCCTAACAGACATGCACAGATGACAGCAGAGGTACCAGTTCTCACTGCATGATGGAAGGAAATGTAGTACCCAAGATGCTCAATCATCATTGATTTTACTATTTAATAATCATGGTGGTGGAAACCATCTGTGCCCATTTATCTGGTTAGTATAGAAAGAAGCTTCGAATCTTCTGACCTAACCCAAGAATGATTTATTGTCATAATCATAAAACTCAAAGTCCAAGACCCCTGACTTGCACTGCTCCCTTCCCATGCCCAGAAAGGGACCTACCATAGTGTTCACATGATGATGTGTTTTTGAAAAATTTGCAAGCATTAAGATATTGGAGCTGCAACTGGTTAAGACCAATGCCTCTTTTCATTACAGTTTTCTCTCTGTTATATTTCTTCTAGCCTCAGATGGTATTAGAGTTCCCATGGGCATCTTCAGTACTTTACTAAGTGGGAAGCTAAATTAGGCATATATTTAGTTTGGGTTTAGTGAGATATAGTTGTGTGGTCCTAAGTTATTTCTGGTAATAGTTATATTATTGTTAACCATCATGGTGAAGAACTGGACTTCAGTGATATTCTTGACACCCATTGTGCTGACTTCACCCAGGTCATGACCCAAAGATGGTCGTGTCACAATATAAATGTATCCTGTGGCATCAGCACCAGAAATATGTGGGATATAAAGACTAAGATTTGAAATATATAGGGCTAGAAGCTAGTCTGTGGGAAGTTCTCCCAGTTATCAGATATGTAAAATTACAAACAGAGGATCTAGTTTTCACCAATGCCTAGTCAAAACCGAAATTCTCTCTTGGCAGAAATATACACAATAATGCAACATACACAATAACAAATGCACCATATATTTTTCAATGGGAAGTACCCAAAGTAGACTTTTAGGAATTTGCATACAAACCTGTACTACTACTATAAACAGTTGCATTTTTACATCCCAACTATTAATACTGAAAATCAATATTGATTGATCATGCTAGTGGAGGAATTGTATTATCTGTCTTCTCTTCCATAACTCAGGATATTACAAAATCACTAGCAAATGAAGAGGCATTCAAAGTATATATTTCAAAAAAAAATTAGAGAAAAAACAGTATTGTAGATATATGTTATGCACATAATAAAATATTAAGTCACTTTTTGGGATTTTTTGATAACTGTGGTATATAATAGTTTTCTAAAAATTTGCAAATTTGTTTTGATTCCTTTTCATATTCTAAATAAATATTACCTTCCATATCTAACTTTTTTTGAGACGGAGTCTTGCTATGTCCCATAGGCTGGAGTGCAGTGGTGCGATATTGGCTCACTGCAACCTCTACCTCCCAGGTTCAAGCGGTTCTCCTGCCTCAGCCTCCTGAGTAGCTGGGACTACAGGTACATGCCACCACACTCAGCTCATTTTCGTATTTTCACTAAAGACAGGGTCTCTCCATGTTGGCCAAGCTGGTCTCGAATCCCTGACCTCAAGTGATCCACCCACCTTGGCCTCCCAAAGTGCTGGGGTTACAGGTGTGAGCCATTGCTCCCGGCCCCATATTATATTATATAGTTGGACTTTCATTTATGTTTCTGAAGCAGGGCTCCTTGATTGCATAAGCTTCAGGTTCACCAAACTCTAGGGCTGCCTCTGCTCCTAACCCAGTCTTAGCATGGGAAGATTTTCAGGGCTGTTTTCCATCCTCCCAATTTCAAACGCTCTCTCTGCTTGCTCCTTGGCTTCATACACAACAGGCATCTTTCTTCCCAGTCTCTCTGCCTGTAGTAAAGGGCCTCCTTATCTCAAAACTCACTGCTGCTTGCTTTGCTCCACCCAGCAGTCACCCCAGCTCCATTACTAGTCTAGCTCCTTAAATCTCAGCCCTGGTCAGAGCCCTGGCCTTCCTCCTCGCCTGGGAGGGGAGTTGAGGCTGGCAATGGAGAAAATTCAATATAGTTTAACTAATGAGAAGCTGGCCATGTGATCAGGTGCCACTTGTCTCCCGGGGGAAGAATGGGGGCCCAAGAGCCTGCAGCGTCAGGTCAGTCAGGCACACGCAGTGGCTTAGCATCAGAATGCATGGTCCAGAGCGTGGCCACAGCAGGGAAAATGGACTCTTCATAGTTGCCAAGCAATGCTAAAGGTCAGACAAAATCTAATTTGAGAATTCAAATTTGAGAATTTAAAAACCAGAGTGGTCAGAGGCAAGGGAGAAAAACAAAGGAGGTTGCTGTTCAAAAGCACTTCTCTACAGGCCTCCTGTTTGAATATCCCCCTGCGACTCCTAGGGTAAGAGAGATTTGGGAAGGATAGGGGACTGATTACATTAATGCTGTTTTGCTTTGCAAATGAAGGATGAGAAGAGCAGTTTAGGGGCTGCTCCACAGGAAAACTTTTAGGGGGTAATCCCAGACTATCTCTTGCATAATCATCTTTGGGATTCTTTCCCTATCCTGGGAAGATTAATAGGTTTCATCCTTTAAATAATATTTTTAACCTACCTCCAAGCATAACATCTCCCATCAGGGAGTTGTGAAAGCAACAAGTTCTTGTGATAAAGAAACAAACGTTACAAATGCTCAAAAATATCCCTGTGATTAAGTTTTACCCATGCTGCTAGAAAAAATTAATCCCTCTCTCTATCTCCCTTCTCCCCTTCCTGTCTTTGCTTTTTTTCATTTCTAGCAGATAGGAATAGTTGAGTGATATAGGAGACAATGAGAGTAGCCGACCACTGAATTATCTTCAAAGAGAAATTTAAATGCACTCAACATTAAGCAGAGTAACACATAGTTAAAACTATGGTCTTTGGAGACCAACAGACCCAGGTATGAGTCCCCATTTCAATACAGTCTTCAGATCCAGGCAAGAGCAGTCAGCCTGACTGTGGGAATACACAGAACTAATATCAACAAGTAACAAAACATTGGGTTGGGTAAATTATCTCAAGGGCAAAAACAGAGATGTTACATAGACTAAAATTTTCACTTCTTTGTTATCAGCTTTTGACAGGCTGTGTAAATAGCCTCAGGCAGAAACCTCAAGACATAGCAATTCCAATGTTTGGTGTGTTATAGTTAACTATTTCCAAAATGGGAAATGCTGAGTTAAACAAGATTCAAGGTTTTTTGATTGATGTCTCTGCTCCTTTTATAGGCTAATGTGTACCACGAATCTGCAAGAGGAGGAAATGGGGGATGTTTCTCAAGTTTCTTTAGCTATAGGATCCATTTTTTGCGTGGAATATCTCGAGGAACATGTGCTCTGTTGGATATATGTTCAGAAATAATCTCTGGCCTTAGGAGGTTCCATCCTACCTATTGCCCATATATATCCTCAGCAGCAAACCATTTTAAAGCCCAATGGATATTGGGCTGTTTATTCAGTAGTCTGTTGAGCCCTCTCCATGTTCCTCTGGGTCCCTGTAAGTGCCTGGACCACACCCCTATGCAGAGCAACCAAAGTTAATCTGTTCAGCTGAAAGTAGCTGTACCTGCAGCTGTGGACAGATTCCTGCAGGTAGTAAGTACACTCAGTCTTCGACACTGTTGATGCCCTGCACTCTGGTTCTGCTTATTTGGTTAAATTGAATTTTCTAACATAAATAACAAAGGGGAGGATTTTATAAGGATCTTTTAAGAAATGAAAACCAACACAATATACCATTTGTCTAAGCACAAAATAAACTTGGCATCCTGAGATGTTCAACCACATCATTTCATTATTACTCCTACTAATGGGAGATGGTGCCCGCTAGTTGCCAAGTTTGAATCATCCGATCTTAGGGCAGAGTTACTAACAGATGCCAAACCAATTTGCTGCTCTATAAACTTTAGAAATTAAAACACTAAAAGAGGCACTGGCCTTCCAAACACAGGGATATTACTTGAATACTAAATAAAAGTTGTTGCCAGGGAAATGGGTGTTTTGTCTTCTTTGCCACAAAAGAATCACGGGCTCTGAGACACTTTGGAGATGGCTTAGGTGGTAGCAAATGCTTTACAGGTAGAATGGACTCTACTGGTTCCCTTTTCTCTTGGAGATTTAAGGTCAAGAAACTACCCTTGAGATTTACAGCAGATTCTTCAACTTGTATTTGAAGTACAAAGTGTGTGTGTGTGTGTGTGTGTGTGTGTGTGTGTGTGTTTGTGTATGTTCCTCCCTAAGAAATCTTTGAGGTGAAAGGACGGAATTTCTCAAATTTCTAGCCTCAAGCAATCCTCCTGACTCTGCCTCTGGAGTAGTTGGGACTATGGGCATGAGCCACTGAGTGTGAGTCAAAATTTCTGAAAATGGAGAATACCAACTACAAAAAGATTTTTCTGTCTACCTCGATCATCAATGGTGGCCCCTTTCTTTGAACTCCTAGAACACAACTGAACTACCCAGTCTTGAATCATCAGTCCTCCCCTAGTGTTTGCTGTCACTCTTTCCCCTCTCGCACTTGTAAGCTCCTTCAGGATAGAAATTGAGGCTCCCACTCATGTATGCACTGGCCCCTGGGGCAGTTGTAAGTCACACTTCATAAACATTTGTTGAGTTGAGTTCCCTTGGACCTTAGAGACTTGGTTGCTAGTACTATTATCTCAGTATGATAGGGGCAAATTACTTAACCTCTCTGGGCCAGTTTCTATGTGTCTAAAACAAGCAAGTTGGTTCAAATGACATCTTAGGTCCTTTCCAGATAAAGATCTCTGAGTTTCTTGTTTCTCTAGCTCAAGTCTTCACTTGCAAAGTGAGGATAAAGTCTTGATTTAGCTCTGCATGTAAGCCATAAGAGGGTTAGAGTTTCTCTCCTTTTTTTTTTTCTGTGTTCTTCCCTGTGATTCTGCAGTTGGGGCCATCTCTAAGTGTAGGATGACTAGGCAACCAGCCATATGATACGTTTAGAGAATGCTCAAATGTCTTTTCCCTTTCACATTCTAACTGCTGTGATGTAGCAACTGAGTTTCACAATAATAATTCCTTGTATTTGTTTAGTGCTTTACATTTTATAAAATATCATCTCATGTATTTTACCTTCTGATGCTCACAACTACCTTATAAAATAAAAAGAGCAGATATTATTTCCAAATGACATATATGGAAACTGAGGCTCAAAGAATTCAATTTGCCTAATGGCACCTAGCTATTATATTAGTCTGAATTCAGCCTGGTGTTCTTTCCACCGGGCTGAGTTAAACCATCATCTCCACAGGGTAGAGATGAGAGATTTCCCTGAAAAAAAAATAAATTCTTGTGGCCAAATAATTGAGAAATGCTTCATATCACACTCCCTTTTTGAGATTTGCAGTACTTACTCTTGTTTGCAAATTAAAGTTGCTGAAAAGCCCTTCAGTAAAGAGCCCTGTTTAAACACTTCAAATTCACCAGTTCCCAAGCTGTATTTAGAACACTTTGCTCATGCACAATGACTGAAATATTACTCTCCGCAGATTCTCCTGAGATCCTGATGAAATAAAAGTAGAGAAGTATGAAAAGGAACAATCTCATAACAGTTAAGAAAATGAGACAGGGTCGCCAATGCACAAGGGATGTTGACAAACTTCTAGAAGAGAGAAGGTAGGTAGGGAGATGTTGAGAGACAGTAGAGAACAGAAAATATTATAGCTCAGAATAAACTCTAAGGGGGCTGCGGAGGATGTGGGGCTCTGTTCTTTGCCAGGACCCTAGAGAAGCTGTCAGCTTGGAGTTGGCCCATCCCACAGTGGGTGGGAGGTATGATATGGGGCTCCATTGGAGGGACTCAGTGAAATTCTATCCTAAAACAACTGTACCAGACAGCAGACAACTGTGCAGAGCACTGGAAGCCTTTTACCTCTGGCCTCTACATGGAAAGTTCCCTCCACAGCAGCCATTTGAGGGTATGGGGAGAGCTTGTGCTTCCAGTCTCAGTGTGGAGGTGCCAGGGTGAAACCTTTCTTCTGGCATCTGAAGTCTACTCCCTGCTCACCCCAAATGAAGGTTGGTTGACTTGGCCTTCCCTGTCACTCTGCCCTTATGATGTAGCATAGGAACTTTTGAAAAATGAACGATCAGAGAATAAGATCAGCGTTATTAAAAATTAAGAATGTAACTGCTAAAAATGAAAAAATTAATAGAAGAGCTGGAAATAAAGAAAGCCTCTGGGATCATTGAGCAAAAAACCAAAGAAAAAGTATGAGAGATATGACAAGAGACAGAGGCCAAATACAGAGGGGTCAACATCCAACTAATAGGCATTGCAGAGAGAAAGAGAAAGAGAAAGAGAAAGAGAAAGAGAAAGAGAGGGAGAGGGAGAGGGAGAGGGAGAGGGAGAGGGAGAGGGACTGGGAGAGGGAGAGGGAGAGGGACTGGGAGAGGGAGAGGGAGAGGGAGAGGGACTGGGAGAGGGACTGGAGGGCAGGGCCTGACACACATTTGCATTCAGTACAATCACTCCATGCCAGACCCCAAACAGGCAAAGTCCTGCCCCTGGAGCTGGGGGACAGGCTGGTAGGACAGATGGACAACCAACAAATAAAGCACAATGCCAGTGATATATAGAAAACAGGAGAATAAGGAAAACAGAAATACAGAGCTGCTGTATTAGATGTTAAGGAGGATGTTTGAGCAGAATGGAGTGAGGAATTGAGCCGTGCCCGGTCAACACTTGCTAAATGAATAAAAGAACGAAAGTATGTAGGTGGAAGAGTGATGTGCACAAGCTCACATTGCTCAGCCCTATACTGAAGAGTGCTTCTAGATGATCTCTTAAGTTGTTTATAATTTAGAAAGTGGCCTTCCCTCCCACCTAGTAAATCTACTTTAATCGCTGAGGTCGGTATTAATGATTTCTGGGAACTCATCATGTCCCATGAAGTGTTGGAAAACACCAGGCAATGCTTTATCACAGTCCGTACTTCTTAGCAAACTATTTTCTCTCAGCTTTCCTGGGAGCTGGGGTTTTATACTATGGCTATTTTTAGTTGTTGTCGCAGTGGCTGCTGGAACCAATTGCCTAAGGAGGCTGACGAGAACTTTACCCTGGGGAGAGGCATCCCTCTCTGCAGTGTTGCCCTGAAGAGCCCTCTAATTGAGATTCCACCATTTACAACCTTCAAGAACTAGATACTATATCATGAAATGCAAGATCAGGTAGCTTTTCTGTGTCTTCAGCAGTCAGCAAGAAACTGTCCCAAGTTATTTTGGTTAATGGATCATTCATTAGGTCAGTTCCCATTCAAAACCTTTGACTGAGATAAAGAAGCCTGTTTTGCTTTGGAATTGATACTTGGGAAGCTCTGGTTGGGGGTATGCTGGGGGATGTTGGCCCTCAAAATGATTTTTCAGAAAAGTATCCCAGAACTGTCTGTTCTTCATGACCAGTCAGACGAGGGACCAATCGGAATTCAGGAAAGCAGACCAAAAGGTCTAGTTTGGAGATTCTGGCGGGTATCTAACCTGCTAGCTCTTGCCCTTCCTTCTCTGTTCTAAGGCAATAAGAACAAGACTGGGTGTAAAGCCCACCACTGCCAAAACCATTTTCCCAAAGCACACATCTGACCTTCCAATGTTCCTGTTTAAAACCCTCAGATTCTCCCTGCCACAGACCAAACACACTCTAAAAGCCTTAGCTGCTACTCAAAGGCCTCCTGTGGTCCTTTGAGTATAATTTTATTTTATTTTATATCCCTGAGTATAATTTTATTTTATTTTTCCAACTCCTCCACTTTCAACCCCCTTACGCATCATCCAAATAATATTATTGAATACTCCCTATAAACGAGTGGCGTTTTCCCACCTCCATGCCTTTTATACTGTTTGTGTCTCCCCCACACCCCTGACACCAAATTCATATGTTGAATCCCTAACTACCAGTGTGGCTGTATTTGGAGTTGGGGCCTCTAAGGAAGTAATTAAGGTTAAATGAGGCCATAGGAAGAGGGCCTGATCCAACAGGTTTACTGTCCTTTTAAGAAGAGAACCAGAGAGCTTACTGTTTCATTTCCATGTGGAGATACAGCAAGAAGGTGGCTGTCTGCAAGCCAGGAGGAGAGTCCTCAACCAGAGGCCAATCATGCTGGGACTTTCACGATGAACTTTTATCCAGAACTGTGAAAAAATAAGTGTCTGTTGCTTTAGCCATGCAGTCCGTGTGGCTTTGTCATGGCAGCCTGAGATGACCAGTAGTACAGTGTCTTGGCATGTGCAGTCTATCTTTACAAAAGGTACTTTATTGTTATTTCCATTTGGGCCAAACCCTTGAAAGCAATGTTTCCTTTTCTATAAACTTTTTTCTGATTTTCTTAGCTAATGATAATCTCCTCATCTTCTAAATTCCCAAGGAACATTGTCAGTACTTTCCTTTTGAAAAATTTCACTTTTTGATTTAGTAACAGTTATTTGTAAATACAAAATCTTTCTAGGCTGAAGATCTGTGAAGGCAAGAACAGTGTCTTGTTCCCCCTCGTGTCTCCCATAAGCATCTTGCACAGCATCTGTCACATGGGAGCTGTCCTTTACTGAGTGCCTCTCTATGCTAGGCATGCGTGAGATGTGAGATGTTCAGCTGGAATCCTCACAGTCCAGCTGAGGATTACAACACTTACAAGGAAGGTGTTGTCTTCCTCATTTAAAACATGGTGAAACTTCCTGTACGAAGCCCTTTGTATGAGGTACCTAGAGTAGCCAAATACAGAGACAATGGTGATTGCCTGGGGCTATGGGAAGAGGTGAATGGGGAGTGACTGTTGAATAGGCACAGCCTTTGAGTTGTGCAAAACAAGAGTTCTCTGGGTATATGGTAGTGATAGTAGCACAACAATGTGAGTACATTTGATGCCACGGAACTGTACACTTAAAAATGGTACAGATGTTAAATTTCATGTTATGTATATTTTACCTCAATATAAAAAATGGTAAAACTGAGACACAGAGAAGGAACGTAATTTGACTAAGGTCATCAAACTAGAAAGGAGTAGTGGTTAGATATAAGCCCTGTCTGCTCACTCCTCTTGTATGGTTTTGTTTTGGGGGATCTTTCCCTGTTGCTTAAATGTTGGTGGTCGTCAGGGCTTTATCCTTAGCCCTCTTGAATTCTGGATTCAGAATTAGGAAAAGGTACCCCTTCTGGACAAATAATGTAGAGTAAATTTCCCCCTTCTTACAGAGGCAGCCCTGCAGGAAACTGGCTTCTTGGGTTGACTTGGCTAGATGCCAGAACCATCCCCACCTCTGCCCCTGCCCACAAACTAGCCAGGTGCCCTCATATGTGGTATAATCTATACAATTAGTGATGTGTTGAGAATTTCGTCCCAGCTCACAACAGCCAACTGTGCCCATCTCCTCCTGACTCCCTGTTCAGTGATGCCATATTGGTACCTTGAAATTGGCTATGGTGGGAGTATTTACACTACAGAAATCAGTAAATGCTAAAGATAGGAGTCCTCCCACAACACAGAGACCAATGTTAATAATTTACTGGCATACTGCTACGTACAATGTACATGAAAAAGCTTTATTGGGGCTATCTACCTCTTTTGGGATAACCCTGTTTATATCAGTGACTACAGCTATTATCTCTATAAGTCAATGAGATCTGTATATCTGATCTTCTCTTTCAAATTTCATACTCATATGCCTGCCTTCCTACTGCACAAATCAGTTTGTATAATTCAAAGGAATAATACAATATTGTAAAAAAAAAAAAACCCAGCCTCCCAAAAAGATCAACCTGCTTCTCCCTAATTTCTACTGTCACAATCCACATGGTCGTCCACATCCCGCTGGGTACCATGTCTCAGAAGTTCTACCATCCAACTGATTTTCAAAATGATCCTCATTGCATTTTCTCACTGCTGCTCATGTTGATTCAGACTCTTATCATCTCTCCCCAGTGGTATGATGTTGCATTCTGTTCATCTTAGCCTGCTAATTGATCTCCCTGTGATATGGTTTGGTTGTGTCCCCACCCAAATCTCAATTTGAATTGTATCTCCCAGAATTCCCACATGTTGTGGGAGGGACCCAGGGGGAGGTAATTCAATCATGGGGGCTGGTGTTTCCCATGCTATTCTCTTGATAGTGAGTAAGTCTCACTAAATCTGTTGGGTTTATCAGGGGTTTCCGCTTTTGCTTCTTCCTTATTTTCTCTTGCTGCCATCATTTAAGAAGTGCCTTTTGGCTCCTGCCATGACTCTGAGGCTTCCCCAGCCATTTGGAACTGAAAGTCCAATTAAACCTCTTTTAATTTCCAGTCTCAGGTTTGTCTCTATTAGAAGCATGAAAACAGACTAATACAGCTTGCTTCTATCCTCCTCATTGAATCAGAGTTTTGCTTTTGTGGACAAATGCCATCAAGCCTACTCTGCCTAACCTTTGATGACTCCCCATTACCTGCAAGGTAAAATTCAGACTCCTTAGTTTAGCACACAAAACCTTCCACAGTACGGTGCCTATCTGATTTCAAGAGATGGCTCTGCAGGCAACTGGCTTTTTGGGTTGACTTGGCGGGATGCCAGAATGATCCACACCCCCCAAAAACTAGCCAGGTGCCCTCATATGTGGTACAACCTACAAAATTAGTGGTGTGTAGAGAGCACTCTGTTCTAGCTCATGACAGCCAGCTGTGCCCACTTTTCCTGACTCCCTGCTCTACTCACTCTATTTTGTGAGCTGCTTACTGATCTCAAATGCCCTCACATTACTGCTACTGCCTGGTCAGATTCCCACTCCCATTCCACCTAAATTGCTACATGATCTTTACAACCCAGTTCACATGTTGAGTTGTGAAATCTCTGTAGGCTTTCTCCCTGCCCCTGAAAGATCAATCACTCAATCACTCCTTCTCCACACATTATCACTTTTTATAGCCATTGTGTGTGTATGTGGGTGTACGTATGCGTATGTCTCTTCCCACCTATATTAAGAACACTTGCAAGACTCTTGTTCATTTTTATAATTTCAGTACCTAGCAGAATATCTGGCACATAGCAGACATGATTTTTTTAAACTACCCAGAGGGACACAAAGTTGAAATTAAAATTATTTTTGCTCTTAATGATAAGAAAATTTAGAAGGAATTTTCCATCTCCTGAGCACATGTAATGCATCAGTGATTCAGTTAAGCATTTCACCCTTCATGACAAGTGTCTGTGGTGGGTATCATACCACATTCTATAAATAGAGATATTAATAATCAGAGATATTAAGGAATTTCCTCCAAGGCTAAAGAGTTAATAAATGGCAAATCTGAGATTTGAATGCAATTGCACTTCCAAAGCTTGTGCCTTTCCCACTCCTACATGATTCAGTTTAACAAAGAAAACCTTTGTGTGAACAAATAGCTGATTCAATGTAATGGGGGGAATGTCTGGATTGTGCCATGGGCACAATCTGGAGGGACCTACTGAATCTGGGTGACTGGGGACCAGAGAAGTCTTTCATGGTGGAGGTGATCTTGTGTTCTCTGAAAGATACTGCAGAGGAACTCACTACTGCCTTTCGAAACCTACCTGGTATGGCTTCTTGTACTATAAAGGCTGACCAGCAGAAGAAAAAAATCTCAGATTCCCTTGCAGCTAGAATCTAGGTGTTCCAGTTTCTGCAAAGAGAATGTATAATGTGTGACAACAGGTTGCAGAAGGAGCCACATGTAGCAGCAGCTGTGTGGGATATAAGATCTTCCAGGAAAACGCCATGGCAGAGGCATTTGGTTCTGTAGGTTGCACCTGTGGTGGAAGTTCTAGTGCCTAGTCCCTAGTATCATAGATGCCAACAGCATCAAGCTATGGGGTATTCTCTAGAACAATCCCAGAGTGTGGTTGAGTGTTTCTACAGGCTCAACTTGGATGTGCAGTACTTAAGCTTGATTGGTATCTACCCCTAACTAGAAATCTTGTGAGCTTCTCAAGAATCTATAATAAATCTTTCTCTGCTTAAGCTTACTAGAATGGATTCTCTTGCATGCCTCTAAATCCCCTTGACAATGCAAACATTGTTGTGGAGAATGATCCACTTGCCCCTATCCTTCTGGAGAGGTCATCACACAAGTGTGTAGCCTGTCTTAGCACTGTCAAGATCAAGACCAAACCATACACAAATTAGGAATTTGAGTGTATGTGTTAGGGTTTGAAACAGATATGTATTCATGCCATTCCTATTATTTTGCTTTATTTTTTGTATTTAAATTTATTTGGGAATCCTGGTATTGTTGCTGTAGACAGAGCCAGTTTGGATTGCAGGAAGTCTTGCCTCTTTCATGTGCAAATAGCCTGAAGAATTGAGTGGCAGTGACATGGCTCCTTCTCAGAAAGAGTGATAGTAAATTCAACCTGTTGGGATACTCGAGTGAGCTCCCTCCACATGACAGGTCACATGCCAGGCATGGTGTCAGATAATTCTATTTCACTCTTCCAAACAAGCCTGTGAAGTGGTTAATGTCCCATATTTTAGATGAGGAAAGGAAGGCTCCATAAGGTTAAGACACTGCCTATGTTTGCCCAGATTGCAAGTGGCCACTGAGACGAAAGCCAGGTTGCACTCAGAGCTGTGTCCCCTTCCCATGCTGCCAGTCCACCTCCCAGAGTGAGTGAGGAAGTGCAAGTGTAATAATCACCCCTCTTACATAAAAATAGGATTGTCTGAGCTTGTGGGGTATTGCTCAATAAATGTTTGGTCAGGCCAATGTCCTAGAGATTTTCCTCCATGTTTTCATAGTTTGAGGTCTTAGATTTAAGGCTTTAATCCATTTTGATTTGATTTTTGTATATGGTGAGAGATGGGGTCTAGTTTCATTACTCTGCATATGGATATGTAGTTTTCCCAGCAAAAATTAAAAATAAATTTTTTTTTAAAAAAAAGAAGGGAGAACACTGACACTACAGAGACATCTTTCTAAACCAAATAGCTTTTGTGGTATAATTTAGGAGACATAATCAGTCTTTTTCAGCCTCAAATGTGGTGATGAAGTAGATTTTGTCCCGGGCCCTGAGGACATGAGGATTTTGGTAAGAAGAGCTGAGGCAGCCACCAGGATGATTCTGCAAGTTGGCTTACCCTAAATACAGTGCATTTACTTATTAAAAATCTTTTTAAGTTAAAGAAATCAAACTGATGATTATGGAAATTACTTGTAAAATTATTGAGGTTTCCGCTTAAAAGAAGAGATTCTCAATGTAAATACGAGTAAAAACAAGCTCTGTGAAAAAAAGAGAGTGGGGTGGGAGTGGAGGTGCTAATAGTCGTATGTTGTTTATTTTGTGCCTAGACTTTTACGTATATAAACTCATTTAATCCTCACAGCAGTCTAGTGAAAGGTTAAGTAGATTGCCCAAGATCACAGAGTTAATAAATGATAAAACTGGGATTTGAACCCACACACTCTTGCTTGAGAGTCTAAGCTTTGATCCACTATGCTAAACCTCCTCACCAAGCAATATGGGATTGGGTAGGATGATGTAATTGCTGAGGCCTGGAATCTCTTCCCTGATCCTACCTGCCATCCTGGTGCCTGTATTTTTTTTTTTCAGAGCTTAAGGCCTACTTCCTTCATGAAGCCTTCCTTGAAAAATGCAGTCCTGTTCCATCTCTGCGTGCCTTCAGTGCCTATTTATGCTCTAGAACCTGATTCTACCAGAACACTAGCATTAATTCTTGAGTCCTTCATGGTGTGAATCCTTCTTCCTGAACCACCTGGTCACAGCCCCAGAGAAAGAATGAACCCCCATCTTGGACTGTTTTCATATCTCTTGCAGTATTTGCACAATAGGTACAGAGGGCAGGTTTATAAAGATTTATCAGCCTGTTGATTTGACATATGTTAAAGAGAGACATAGGCAGGAATAGGCAATTGATCAGAGGCTCATTCTTGCAGCTATAAAATTTTTATTATGAATAAAAAGTTACCAGACTCACAAGAGAACTGCTCGACCTTCACCCTTGTATTTCCTGAGTAGTTATAAAAACCCTCTCCTTCAACCCAGGAAACCCTTCCTGCTTTAACATGACAAGTTGTTTTGACTGAGAAGGGTGGCCAAGTGCAGGGTCCCGATGTCTGTGTCTTGGTTCCAGGCTTAATGCTGCATTTGGCCTTAGAGGCTGGAGAAGCAACATCCTCAATCCTCAAAGTTTCTGCAGCTTTGATGGTTCCTCTTGGCCAAAGAGAGACTCTTAATGGCCCTGGACATGGCCATTGGATTTTGACAGCTTTATTGAGATTTGTAAGGGCTGATTGCTTTGCCTAAATAGTTATCCTTTCAAACCAATAGATTCATACAAACTTGTATCGCAGATGTTCTTTATCAGTGTGAATAATTTTCTCCAGTGGTTTCCTTATTCTGTGGACGTGAAAACTGTCTGTCTCACTAAGTCTCATCACTCCACCTTTCATTTTCAGCCAAAAATAAAGGCCTAGGGAAGGGCCTGTGACCACAGAACTGACTGGTCTTCAAGCCACATCTGAACCCAGATCACCCTGCAATGGCACTGTCCTGCAGAATGTTCTGTGATGGCAGAAGCTGCCCTTTCCAACACAGTGGCCATTAGCC
Organism: Cacajao melanocephalus; assembly: GCA_963573385.1. Lineage (NCBI taxonomy): Eukaryota > Metazoa > Chordata > Mammalia > Primates > Pitheciidae > Cacajao > Cacajao melanocephalus. Next base: position 11,542 of record CAUYLG010062714.1, on the reverse strand, counting down.
ACATGTAGCTGTAGAGCACTTGAGAGGTGGCTGATGTGACTGAGGAGCTGCATTTCTAATTTTATGTCATCGTAATTCATTTATATCTAAATAGCCACATGTGCTAATGGCTACTGTTTTGAATAGTGCAGTTCTAGAAGAACCAAGCCAGTTGATAGAGAATTGCTATTGTAAATATTAAAGTCTCCTCACCACATTCTTTCCTTTCTTGCCACCACAGAAGAATATAACAGAAATACTTCAGTGGAGTGTAAAAAAAAATGCAGTTGTGGTTCAACTTTTAACAAAAGGCATTCATGCCGGTTATTTCTTACCACCTTTCCTGTTTGCTTTGAGGTTGTTATCACAGAAACCTCAGAACATTAGTTGTTTCCTAAACAATGTACTGTCTTATTTATTTCAGTAGTTGCCATGTTACTGTTGTCCACGGTGCCCTGTGCATGCAGGCTGATGGCGTCCGATAGGCCCTGCCCTTCTGCTGACCCTCAGGCTCATGAAGGGAGGCAGAAAGGCCCTGCTTATAAAGCATAAAAGTGGGGCATGGCTTCAAGCCCAGTTTTCTAACCTTTGTCCTCAGGAGATTGCACAAATCACTTGGTTCCATGCCTAAAACACATGCTTCATGTACAGGGAGTCTCTCATACTTTTGAGGGAGTGTTACCCAGCTAGGAGCAGAGCTGCTAGTGAGTGCATTTTCCTAGGTATGCATCACAATTCATGCACAAATAGATTCTCAACACTTGGGGCCGAGTATTGGAAAGTAGCTGGAGAATGGGACTTCATTCTGGCAACAATAAATTCCACTTTTCCTAGAGTTTTCTAGAGGAATTCATAGAATCATCAGAGGCTTGAATGGTAAGAGGTTAAAAGATGAGGTGACATTGCACTTAGGCTGTGTCAGTGAATGACTAACTCAGACATCTGTTTCCCTGTTTCTCATTGCTGAAAAACGGTATGCTGCCTTTTGCAAAGTCTTTATTTTGCATCTTTATCTTAAAGTACAAGATAAAGACTTTGCAAAAGACAGCATATCTTTAAAGAGAATGGAAAGAAAGGTCAGAAAGGAACCTTTTGCTTTGGTCAAAATATGTTGCTTTAGCTGTTATCCCACAATGTCACTTTAATGGTTATTATCATTGGATTTTAGTCCAGTCAAACTTTATGGCTACATGCCAAACTCCAACTCATTCTTGAACTCAAGAGGGCAATATTCCAGAAGAAAGGAGAAGCAGCTCAAGATGAATGGAGATCTTAGAGTCAATTGCAGCAACCTCCACTTCTGGCCTGACAGAGTAAAAGAAACCGGATTTATCCTTAATAACTAGAACAGTACCAGCAGACAAAGTATATGAAATGGTGGTTTTGAGACATTAGGAACAGGATATGCAGGATCCAAACACAGCCTGGCATTTTCTCTGAGTTGAGCAGACAATGAAGTTTGGAGTCTGGAAAGGTCAAGGCAGATAGAATTTATAGATGTAAATACCAGAGGAGATGGAGATCCTGACAAAGAGAGAGCTTAGAGAGCACTCTTGAGATCTGCAGGGGGTCCCCTTGAATCTTTGGCTAATCTGCATGTGCATGTGAAGACACTAGTATGGGGAAAGAACTAGAGTTGCATAAAAGAAACAATCTCAGGATCTTATACAGGGCTGGTAATAATTTGTGTTCCCAGTAGACAGAGTTGAAAGATCTCCTAGTACATAGGGCACTGGGCAGAGTCCTCAGAAGGCCATTGTTTCAGTAATAAAGCCACATGAGCTATAGACTAGGGCTTTTCTGGACCCACTCCTGCAAAGCTTAAAAGCAAGCCTCAAAAGGATCAAATTCATTCTACGTAACTTAACTACATCCCAGAATGAGACCTGACACTATTTAAAGGAATGCGATAAAGTCCAGTATCCAACAACATAAAATTCAGTGTCTCTGGCAGCCAAAATATATTACTAGTGTATGCAGAAAACTAAGAAAATGCAACTCATAACCAAGCATGAAAATATCGGTCAATAAATATAAACCCATATATGGCTAAAATGATCAAAATTAGTATATAAGGACATTAAAACTGCTATATAAACATACATCATATGTTTAAGAAGGTAGAAGAAAATATGAAGAGAGAATTGACAATAAATTCAACAATTTAAACAACTAATAATTTGAAAGAAATTATCAAACTCAGTGACAAAGCAATAACCTGAATATCCCTATTAAGTATGCTAAATTTGCAAGGGGTAAAACTTTCCCACCAAGAAACCTCTAGTAAATATAGTTTTACTAGTGAATTCTACCAAACTATTAGGGAAGAATAATATCACTTCCACAAAAACTCTTTCAGAAAATAGAAGAGGAAATACATTTCCAACTCATTCTATGTGGGCATTATCCTAATACAAAATCCAGTCAAATAAATTGAAATAAAGTTACACATGAATATTCCTCATGAATATGCAAAAATCTTTAACAAAATTGTAGCAAATCAAATCTAGAAAATATACAATATTCTACCTATCAACAACATATCAACAACATTGTTGTATATTCAACAAAATTGTAGCAAGTCAAATCTAGAAGTCTATAAAAATAATAATACATCATTACTAAGTGGAGTTTAGCCCAGAAATGCAAGGTTGGTTTAACATTTGAAATTTAATCCATATATTCGATATTAAAGGGAAGAAAGAAAATGAGGAAGACAGGGAGGAAAAGGGAAGAAAATAAATCCGTATGTTATATCATATACAAAATAAATTTGAAGTAGATGATAGAACCAGAGCTATAAAAGTTCTGGAAGAAAACAAAAAATCGTTGTGATCTTGGGTTAGACAAACATTTCCTAGATAGCACACAAAAAACACAAACCATAGCATTAAAGAGTTGATAAATGGGCTTCATCAAAACAAAAGACATCTGCTCTTCAAAAGACCCCATTATAAAAATGAAAAGTCAGGCCACACTTAAAAACTATTTGCAAAACATGTATAAAGAAATTCTGTTGACTATATAAAGAAGTTCTAAAATTTAATAATAATAATATCAAATGCTAAAATAATAAGCAAAATATTTGAATAGATGCTTCACCAAAGAAGACAGAAGGATGACTAATAAGTACATGAAAAGATGTCCAGTCTAATTAGTCACTAGAAAATAAAAATTGAAGCTACAATTTAGTGAAATACCATGATATATTTACCAGTATGCTTAAAACTTAAAGAACTGGCAATGCTGAATCAGCTAGAAATCTCATACAAATTTTCACAGCCACTTTGAAAACAATTTAAAAGCTTTTTTTTTTTTAAAAAGGTTAAACATTCACCAACCATATAACTTAATAATTCCACTCCTAAATATTTAAGAGAAATACAAAACATAATCAATATAAAAGCTTATACATAAATGTTTACATCAGTCTCATTATTAATAGCCAAAAACTGGAAAAGAATCCATATGCCATCAACTGCTGAATGCATAAAAAATTGTAGCACAATACATTCACACAATGGAATACTACTCAGTAATAAAAAGGGACCAACTGCTGATATATGTACCAACATGGATGAGTTCAAAGGCATTATGAAAGAAACCACACACAAAAGATTACACAGTGCTTAAATCTATTTATACAATATGTTTTAAAAGATGAAACTCTCATGATAGAAAGATCCTTCTAGGAGGCAGGAGGTGTCTGGGAGGGGACTCACAGCAAAGGGGGTAGGACAGAGCCTTTTGAGGTGATGGGAATGTACCACATCATGATTGTGGTGGTGGTTACATGACTGTATACATTTGTCAAAACTCACTGAAATGCACCCTTAAAATTGTGGACTTTTAGTGTATGCAAATTATATCCCAATATAGTTGGCCTCATAAAGCAAGGTACATACTAGGGTATATGGTATAATGCATTTGTGTCAAATAAAATGAAACAAGGGAGAGAATTCCAAATATATGAACTTGTACACATATTTGTGGAATGCACATAAAATGTCTCAAGGGGCATGTTAATGAAATGTGTAGAAGGGATTGCCTCTGAAAATGGAAATAAGGCGTCTGAAGGAGTATGGTTGGGGAGCGACTCTATCTTTTGTACTTTTCAAACTTAGAACTAGGCAAATAATCAACCTATTCAAAGCGGGGCAGTGTCAACTGGGCTCCAAAACCTGCTGCTGCTCAATAGGGTTTGAGTCAAAACCCTGTTTCCATGTGAGAGTATCTCTATTTTTTAATAACCACTTCCCCTTCTTCCCATTTACAAAATCACAGGATGCCCGAGAGTGTGAATTTTCACTTCTCTGGTTTCTACCTGACTAGCTGGTTTGTCACCAGGACGTGCCATCCACCCCACTCTGCCCCAAAGTCAAATATCAACAGCTGCAGGTACTCAAGGGTATTTGCTTGAATATTGACCAAATTTCCCAGAACATACCAAAAAGCTTTCCCTCCAAAAGCATACTGAACTATCCCCCCATAAGCAATTTGGTTTAATTCAACACCTATTTATGAGCTCTGACTATGGACCAGACTTTGTGCTAACTGTGGGGGTACGTGGGTGAATAAGATGTAGCTGCAAAGTGCTTTCTTTATGGAGCTCTCAGTCTTGTAATGGACTGGGCGAAACACACACGCTTAACCAGATAATTGTAAAATGAAGTAAGAGGTGCTAAAATGAAGGCAGGCACTGAGGGAGAATACTTAGAATGACCTGAAGGTTCAGAAACAGCTTCCCAGGGAATATGAGTCCAGAAAGATGAGTGAGGAGTTGGCCAGATGAAGGAGAGGAGAAGGTGATGTAAGCAGAGGTATCAGCGCAGGCAAAGCTGGATGGAACAGAACAGCATCTTATTTGTGGAGAGCTCAGCACTCCTGGGACACAGTGAGTGAGGCAGGACATAGTGGGAGATGGAATTAGAGAAGCCATTAGGTTGTTGGGGCAGAACATGCAAAGGCTTTGCAATGGGATGCTCAAAGGTGAACTTGATCATGCTGGCAATAGGGAAGGCTTACAGCAGAGAGTTGAGCATCCAATTTGCAATTTTGTTCCACGGGATGGTCTTCATGCCATTGGGTGAACGAAAGCTAGCTGAGGGTCTCAGGAGTAACTGTTTAGTTCACTCTGACCAACATTTACAGAGCCCCCCTACAACAAGCTCACTGCCCCGACCAGACACAGAGCTACAGAGATAAGAAACAGGATTCCTTCCTCAAGGAGCTGACAATCTGGTAAATTGTCCTTTAAAAAATGGTAGTTCAAAAATGACGCCCACTGTCTCCCCCCTTGATATTCTGATTGGCAGCCACATCTTGGCCAGCTGATACTCCCTCCCACAGGGTTGTTACTGCACCCTTTCTCCTGGTTATCACATTTAGTTTGGCTTCTGCGTCTGTGGACACAACAGTGTTCGGTAAATCATATTAATGCAGAAACACAAAGGCAGGCTCAGGAACAAGAATGCATTGAATTAGCTCTGGCCACAAGGCTTCTGCAGGCTGCTCTTTGCAGTGTCTAACCACAATTGCTGTGCAAATCTTCAAGTCCTTTGACTCCAACGTCCCTTTAGAGTTCAATAGATCAGGTAAGCACTCAGAATATTGGCTTTCTGTCCAACTTCAGGATGATGCTAGGACAGTGCCAGGCATTCTCATGAATTCCAGGGAATTAAAGAGATGAAGATACAAACAGTCCACTAAATTCTCACAGGGCCCCTTGCATCAAGAAGGAAATATGGATTCTGGGAGTGGCTGCCCATGTCTGGGGGTTCCCATTCAATCCAACTCACTCTTCAGGAGCTTCCTTCAGGAGCGTAGTGTGTTGAAGAGTGGCCCTAAAAAAGTTATGTCCACCTGGAACCTGAAAATGTGACCTTATTTGGAAAGAGGATATTTGTAGATGTAATTTAAGCTAAGGATTTTGAGATGAAATCCTCTCGAATTAAGATGGCCCTATATCCAATGCCAAGTCTTTATCAGAGAAAAAAAGGGAAAACAGATACAGGAACACAAGGGGGAAGGCCATGTGTTGAAAGTGGCAGAGATTGGCATGTTGCAACCAGAAGCCAAAGATTGCCAGGAGCCAACAGAAGCTAAAAAATACAAGGACTCTCCCCTAGAGTCTTCGGAGAGCATGGAGCCCTGACAATACCCTAACTTTAGACTCTGGTCTCAAGAGCAGTGAGTCAATACATTTCTGTTGTTTTAAACCACCATGTAATTTGTTACAGCAGCCCTAAAAAACTAATACAGAGGGCTTGGACCACCACTCTTACTACTGCTGCCAGCCACTGGCCCAAGCTTTCCTCCTCCCTCATTACCCTGGAGATCCTGGGGGTAACTTATTTCCTCCATCCTTCCTTCATTCAACCATGAGAAACTTTTATGCATTCCCTCCATCCTGGCCTTTTCCTGGGGCAGCAGGGAGCTACTATATAACTAGAAGCAGGGGAATGGCATGGTCTGATGTGCACATGTGAAAGAGAGAAGATCCAAATAAACACAATTAGAAACAACAAAAGGGACATTATCACTGACTCCACAGGAATACAAATAACCATCAGAGAATATGATGAACACATCTATGTACACAAATTAGAAAATCTAGAAGAAAATTGATAAATTCCTGGACAGTATACCCTCCCAAGACTGATCCAGGAAGAAACTGAATCCCTGAACAGGACAATAATGAGTTCTGAAATTGAATCAGTAATACATAACCTGCCACCTTAAAAAATAAAAAAAAAGCCCAAACATACAAATTCACAGCTGAATTCTACCAGATGTACAAAGAAGAGCTGGTATAATTCCTACTAAAACTATTCCAAAAAATTGAAGAGGAGGGACTCCTCCCTAACTCATTCTATGAGGCCAACATCCTAATAGCAAAACCTGGCAGAGTTTAAATAAAAAATAAATAAAAAAAGAAAACTTCAGGCCAATATCCATGATGAACATTAATGCAAAAATTTTCAACAAAATACTGGCAAACTGAATTCAGCAGCAGCACATCAAGAAGCTTATCCACCATGATCAAGTAACTTTATTACTGGGCTGCAAGGTTGGTTCAACATAGAAAAATCAATAAATGTGACTCATCATATACACAGAACTAAAGACAAAAAAAAATTATCTCAATAGATGCAGAAAAAGCTTTTGATAAAATTCAACATCCCTTCATATTAAAAGCCCTCAATAAACTGGGCATAGAAGGAACATACCTCAAAATAATATGAGCCATCTGTGACAAGCCAACAGCCACTATCATAATGAATGAACAAAAGCTAGAAGTATACCTTTTGAAAACTGGCACAAGACGAGGCCCTCTCTCACCACTGCTATTTAACATAGTATTGGAAGTTCTGGCCAGAACAATCAGGTAAAAGAAAGAATTAAAAGGCATCCAAATAGAAATAGAGGAAGTCAAACTATCCCTGTTTGCAGATGACATGATTTAGTATCTAGAAAACCCAGATAGTCTTGGCCCAAAAGCTGCTTAAGTTGGTAAACAACTTCAGTGAAGTTTCAGGATACAAAATAAATGTACAAAAATCACTAGTATTCCTATACACTAACAACAATCAAGCTGAGGGCCAAATTGGGAATGCAATCCCATTCATGATTGCCACAGAAGGATAAAATACCTAGGAATAAGGCTAACCAGGGAGGTGAAAAATCTCTACAATGAGAATTATAAAACACTACTCAAAGAAATCAAACAAATGGGAAAATATTCCATGCTCATGTATAGGAAGAATCAGTATCATTAATATGGCCATACTGCCCAAAGTAATTTATAGATTCAATGTTATTCCTATCAAACTGCCAATGACATTTTTCACAGAACTAACAAAAAAGAACTATTTTAAAATCCATATGGAACCAAAAAAGAACCCAAATATCCAAGGCAATCCTAAGCAAAAAGAACAAAACTGAAAGCATCACACTACCGAACTTCAAACTATCCTACAAGACTACAGTAACCAAAACAGCATGGTATTGGTATAAAAACAGACACATTGACCAATGCAACAGAATAGAGAGCCCAGAAATAAGCCCGCACACCTATAACCATCAGATCTTCCACAAAGTTGACAAAAACAAACAATGGGGAAAAGACCCCCTATTCAAGAAATTGTATAAATGTTTTCTTTTGAGAAGTGGAACACTTCTCCAAAGAAGACATACATGTGATCAAGAAATATATGAAAAAAAGCTTATCACTAATTATTAGAGAAATACAAATCAAAATCACAATGAAATACTATCTCATACCAGTCCAAGTGGCAATTATTAAAAAGTCAAAAAATAACAGGTGCTGAGATAACTGTCTAGCCATATGCAGAAGATTGAAACTAGACCCTTTCCTTATTCTATATACAAAAATCAATTCAAGATAGATTAAAGACTTAAATGTAAAACTCAGAACTATAAAAACCTTGGAAGACTACCTAGGCAATACCAGTCTGGGCATAGAAACAGGCAAAGATTTCATGACAAAGATGCCAAAAGCAGTTGCAATGAAAGCAAAAATTGACAAATGGGATCTAATTAAACTAAAGAGCTTCTACACAGCAAAAGAAACTATAAACAAAGTAAACAGATAACCTGCAGAATGAGAGAAAATTTTGGCAAACTATGAATCTAAGATCTAATATCCAGCCTCTAAAGGAGACTTAAATTTTTTCTTGTAAATTGAACAAATTTACACACACACACACACACAAATCCCATTAAAAAGTAGGCAAAGGACATGAACAGATACTTTTTTGTTTTTACTATTATACTTGAAGTTAGAACATGCAGGTTTGTTACATAGATACACACGTGCCATGACGGTTTGCTGCACCCATCAACCTGTCGTCTACATTAGGTATTTCTCTTAATGCTATCCCTCCCCTAGCCCCCCACCCCCCGATGCCCCAGTGTATGACATTCTCCTCCCTGTGTCCATGTGTTCTCATTGTTCAACTCCCAATTATAAGTGAGAACATGCAGTCTTCGGTTTTCTGTTCTTGTGTTAGTTTGCTGAGAATAATGGTTTCCAGCTTCATCCATGTCCCTGAAAAGGATGTGAACTCATCCTTTTTATGGCTTTGTAGTATTCCATGGTGTATATGTGCCACATTTTCTTTTTCCAGTCTATCACTGAGGGCATTTGGGTGGGTTCCAAGTCTTTGCTTTTGTGAACAGTGCCGCAGTAAGCATACGTGTACATGTGCCTTTATAATAGAATGATTTATGATCTTTAGGTATATCCCCAGTCATGGGATTGCTGGGTCAAATGGTATTTCTAGTTCTAGATCTTTGAGGAATCACCACACTGTCTTCCACGTGGTTGAATTAATTTACACTCTCATTAACAGTGTAAAAGCATTTCTATTTCTCCACATCCTCTCCAGAATCTGTTTCCTGACTTTTTTTTTTTTTTTTTGAGACGGAGTCTTGCTCTGTCTTCAGGCTGGAGTGCAGTGGCTCAATCTCGGCTCACTGCAACCTCCACTTCCTGGGTTCAAGCGATTCTTCCACCTCAGCCTCCTGAGTAGCTGGGACCACAGGGGCATGCCACCACACCTGGCTAATTTTTGTATTTTTAGTAGATACGGGGTTTCACCATGTTGGCCAGGATGGTCTCCATCTCTTGACCTTGTGATCCGCCCACCTCGGCCTCCCAAAGTGCTGAGATTACAGGCATGAGCCACTGCACCTGGCCTGCTTCCTGACTTTTTAATGATTGCCATTCTAATTGGCATGAGATGGTATCTCATTGTGGTTTTGGTTTGCACTTCTCTAATGAACAGTGATGATGGGTTTTTTTCATATGTTTGTTGGCTGCATAAATGTTTTCTATTGAGAAGTGGAACAGACACTTTTCAAAAGAAGACATACATGTGGCCAAGAACCATATGAAAAAAGCCTATTACTAATTATTATAGAAATACAAATCAAAATCACAATGAAATATCATCTTGTACCAGTCTAAATGGCAATTATTAAAAAGTTAAAAATAACAGATGCTGGCAAGGTTGCAGAGAAAAATTAACACTTACGCACTGTTGGTGGGTGTGTAAATTAGTTCAACCACTGTGGAAAGCAGTGTGGTGATTCCTCAGAGACCTAAAAATGGAACTATCATTCCACCCAGCAATCCCATTAGTGGGTGCATACCCAAAGGAATATAAATTGTTCCATTATAAAGACACATGGATGCATTGCAGCACTATTCACAATAGCAAAGACATGGAATCAATCTGAATGCTTATCAAAAATTCAACAGATCTTTATGCTAAAAACCCTTAATAAACTAGGTACTGATGGAACGTATCTCAAAATAATAAAAACTATATATGACAAACCCACAGCCAATATCATACTGAATGGGCAAAAACTGGAAGCATTCCCTTTGAAATCTGGCACTTGACAAGAATGCCCTCTGTCACCACTCCTATTGAATATAGTGTTGGAATTTCTAGCCAGAGCAATCAGGCAAGAAAAGGAAATAAAGGGTATTCAATTAGGAAAAGAGGAAGTCAGATTGTCTCTATTTTCAGACAACATGATTGTATATTTAGAAGACCCCATCATCTCAGCCCAAAATCTCCTGAAACTGATAAGCAACTTCAGCACAATCTCAGGATACAAAATCGATGTGCAGAAATCACAAGCATTCCTATACCCAATAACAGACCAACAGAGAGCCAAATCATGAGTAAACTCCCATTCACAATTGCTACAAAGAGAATAAAATACCTAGGGACACAACTAACAAACGATGTAAAGGAACTCTTCAAGGAGAACTACAAACCACTGCTCAAGGAAATAAGAGAGGACACAAACAGATGGAAAAACATTCCATGCTCATGGTTAGGAAGACTCAATATCATGAAAATGGCCATACTGCCCAAAGTAATTTATAAATTCAATGCTATCCCCATCAAGCTACCGCTGACCTTCTTCACAGAACTGGAAAAAACCACTTTAAACTTCATATGGAACCAAAAGAGCGCCCACATAGCCAAGACAAACCTAAGCAAAAAGAACAAAGCCGGAGGCATTATGCTACCTGACTTCAAACTATACTACAAGGCTACAGTGATCAAAACAGCATAGTACTGGTACCAAAACAGAGCTATAGACCAATGGAACAGAACAGAGGCCTTGGAGGCAATGCCACACATCTACAGCCATCTGATCTTTGACAAACTGAATGAAAACAAGCAATGGGGAAAGAATTTCCTGTTTAATAAATGGTATTGGGAAAACTGGCTAGCAGTGCGCAGAAAGCTGAAACTAGACCCCTTCCTGAAACCTTACACTAAAATTTACTTCAGATGGATTAATTTAAACATAAGACCTAACATCATAAAAACCCTAAAAGAAAACCTAGGCAATACCATTCAGGACATATGCATAAGCAAGGACTTCATGACTAAAACACCAAAAGCAATGACAACAAAGCCAAAATAGACAAAATAGATCTGATTAAACTCCAGAGCTTCTGTACAGCAAAAGAAACAATCATTAGAGTGAACCGGTAACCAACAGAATGGGAAAA